>JASDQU010240264.1:3609-14383 GCA_032191745.1 Picea mariana | reverse complement strand
GATTAATATCCAACACCACTCCAGATGAGCTAAGGACCAATTCATCATCATTATATCTTCTATATTAATTAATTTTGTTTTGTTATGATGACATTTTGTTCCCTCGTTGTTGGTTCCTGTAGAACAATAAACATGTGTGAATTAATAGATTGTTTGAAACATGTCATCTAATATTCCTAAGTACATTATTAATGAAAATTCATAAAATAAAATCATATTTAATAGTATTTTTTCATTCACCTGATCCATCCCTCTGCAATTTTTCCATCAAGGTTTTACGCTCTTCTACACTTAGATCAGAAATAATCTTATCGAGCTTCCTCGGTTTTTGGCCCTGCATGACACACACTAACCAATACATATTAGTTAAACATACATATAGTTCAACCATATTAATTTTGTATAGAATTTATAGAGAACCTGTTTTTGAATGATTCTCATTTATTTTTGTATGTTTTTGCTATTGCAAGTCTAACATGTCTCATTGACAATTGCTCCATAAATACTTCCTGTAGTTTAAATATAACCTGGTTCTTGGAATCATTGGATTGATTTCTATATTGTAAGTGGAAAGTACATCTATATGTTCATTCTACTATATCCCTCATAGTTTTGTAAAAATTTTTCTCCCTTTGATTAATATCCAACACCACTCCAGATGAGCTAAGGACTAATTCATCATCATTTACATCTTCTATATTAATTAATTTTGTTTTGTTATGATGACATTTTGTTCCCTCGTTGTTGGTTCCTGTAGAACACTAAACATGTGTGAATTAATAGATTGTTTGAAACATGTCATCTAATATTCCTAAGTACATTATTAATGAAAATTCATAAAATAAAATCATATTGAATAGTATTTTTTCATTCACTTGATCCATCCCTCTGTAATTTTTCCATCAAGGTTTTACGCTCTTCTACACTTAGATCAAAAATAATCTTATCGAGCTTCCTCAGTTTTTGGCCCTGCATGACACACACTAACCAATACATATTAGTTAAACATACATATAGTTCAACCATATTAATTTTGTATAGAATTTACAGAGAACCTGTTTTTTTTTGTTTTTCTAGATGTTTCATCATTGTCGACCAAAACTTTCTTATTTGAAATCTTCTCCCTCACATTTTTATGAATATACAACATGTACCATTAAATATAGAAATTATTAAATATATTTTATAAATAAATCACATAATTTTAAGCCAAAAAAAATCATTGTAATCAGTGTGTTTTTTATATACAAAATATCAGTGCGTTTATTACATAAAACACATCAGGGATTTCCATACAACAACACACACCGAAAAATTTAATTTCTTTTTAAAAATATTTTGAATTAAATAGTGTGATATATATAGAAGACATCATAGTGACTACAGTAGAGAAAAAAACATACCAAAAAAAAATTAAACATTCATAAAAAAAAATAGAAAAATTATAGATCGTTGAGAAGAAAAATTAAAAAGTTATGTGACAACATTTCCTATGTTGTTTATATGAGAACATTGGCAATATTTTAGATGAGAACATCGATGATATTTTTTTTTCACCATATTTTTTAAATTAAAAAATAAAAAATAAAAAATTGGCTTTAATGGTAGGTTCCTTATACATAAACTCATCGGTGCATTTCTATTGAAATGGTGCACTGGAAAATCAGAAAATGTTTTTAAAAAAAATGTCAAATCGTAAATTGTTTAAAAAAAAGAAAAAAAAAGGAAGAGGGTCGACTATGTTTGGGATCTGATGCAATAAGTGGTCCCTTTGCATCACATGCCAAACACTGATATATAGAAAAATAAATTCATTATATCTAAAATACCTAAAATGAAAAGCCCTAATTCTGAAGTGATAGAGAGAGTTAAACCCTAGGGTGAAGTTGTTAGAAAAATAGGATCGTGGAGCAATAAAATAAAATAAATGTGGAAATAAAACATAGAAGATACATAATACAATAGAGACACATATATATGTGGTTCACCCAGTGTGGGCTACATTCACCATAGAAATTTATAGGTCCTTCCTTTTATTATCCAACAAAATGAAGGGATACAACGTACAACTAAACTACTGTAACTTCCTCTTCTTCCTCTCACAATATCCTCACTTAGAATACAATAATCACACACATACGCAGTTGCAATACAATTCCCTCATAAAAGAGGGTTTCCTTATGTTGAGACCATTTTGTGCTTCATTTCTTTCCTTACACATTCTATCTTCCCTACTTCTTTACTCCATTTATTTTCCCTCTTTTACACCTCCCCTTATTCCCTTTTTACTTTATTCCTTCTTTTCTCACTTTCTGGTTACTATACTTAGTCATATTTCAGTGCTCGTGGGTTCACGGGTTCACGGGTTGGCAAGCCTTCATCTCCACCTACTTTCTTATCTCATAAGTTTGTTTTAACACTTAGTCATTTTCAGTTTCGTAGGTTTGTGGGTTTGATCCCTCTTCCTCCATTTTACTTGACCTTCACTTTGCACACCAAGTTTCTTGATCTACATTTTGACCATCATCCTTGTCATGAGTGTCGAGCTCCAAATTACTTCATTCCTCTTGCATGTGATTCCGACCAACCATTCTTCTACACATAGTATATTTCTTTTCATCTATACAACTATGGGTTCATGGCTTCTCGGGTTTGTGGGTTCATGAAATTTTTTATATTTGAACTCTCTCTCATCCATCCCCGCCATTTTGTTGATTTTTTCAATATGAATTAAGTAATGTTTAATGCTAACAACTATTGTGCAGAACAAAAAAAGATCATCATTAATGGAGAAAGGCTCGAGAAATTACTCATTAAATATCATTAAATATTCATTTTCTAAGGGATTAAAATATCATTATCTTTCCAAAAAGATTTATTTGAGATTATTATCCAGTTGAAGAAATAGTCTTGTCAACCTATGGAAACATTAACTAGATAAGATTTTTGTGGTGATAACTTTAATATTTTTGGTCATGAAGACCATAACTTCCAGTGGTCAAGAGCATATTTGTATTATTCCTCTCCACCTACACAAAAAGATGTAATTTGGGCATCTAGAATTTCTCGTGTTGGGTGTGTTTCTAAGGTTTTTTGCATCGTTTTTGGACAAGTATGTACCAATTCAAAGAATTATACAACTCCACAATCATTCTATGATTTCTCTTTCACCTCAAGTTTTTCTCAAGATTTTAAAGTTTCCAAAGCTGACTCTTACTTTCAAAGGTTGAGATTGCAGAAAATTATTGAAGAAAAATAGAAATGGGCTTGACCTCCTACCATAACATTTGGAGAATCCTACATCTTCCCCAACATACATAACTAGAATCTAGGTTGAGTCTTTTAAAAACCCTTATCGATAAATTGCATGGCTATTTACCAGATTAACAGGTCAGGAAAACATTGCTTCTATCTCTCACATGATTTTATATATTATGTATTGTACAGTATAGGAACGTGCCATTTTTTATTGGGTAAAACTCATTTCTATCTAAATATCATCCCAGTTATCAAACTAGAAAAAGGACAGAAAATTATTTCTGGCCTCTTATTTGATATTTTCTATTGTGCATTTTTGTCAATTCTCAAACTTAACAATTAGTAAGAGGGTGAATTGCGAAATAGATACAATTACCTTTTGGTATAAAAAATTATGGAGACATAAGACCCCTCTATTTTTCTATGAATTTTATAATAATTGTGTTTCAGTCTTCAAAAATATTTTGTTGGGTGAAAACACTTCAAGGATATCTGATCAAGCTTCCAGATTTTTAAAGAAAAAGGGGACAACATAAAAAATGGAGAATCGTAGTATCATAAGGATATTTTTATCGAAAGAGAATCCTTATTTTCTCCCATATCATGTATCTGATAAACTATTTATTATAGAGGTGGCAAGGCAATATAACTTCTGGCTACATTTTTTCCATTAAAAAGGGAAAAATAAGTTTATTCCCTCGCCATGGAAGATTGGAGAGTTCATGTTCATAAATATAAATAAAATTGATGAATTTGAAAATCATTTTAACAATGAGATTTTAAAGTATGCTGAAAATATCAAAGGTTTTGATCTGAAAAAGATCTTTGTTTGACAAATTCTTTCAGTGGGGTTCAATAACTCTTTCATTCAAAATATATTGAATGAAGAAGAAGAAGGTAACAACCCAATTACTCCCGTACATATTGTTGGTGATTTAGAAATATTACTTAGCAGTAATTATTTTTACAAGCAAAGGGGAAAAGGTCCCAGTGAAAGAAGTGCTCAATATCCAGTTGTTACTCCCAAGAATACTTCATCCAGGAGCAATGCTCTAGTGTCCCACCCGATTAAAAAGGTTTTCAATAGTAGTTCCAATGGAGGGGGAGAGAAGAATCCTCCCCTTGGAAAAATTGAGGGTTCACACAAGTTGCCTCTGAGAAAGAAAAGATAAAATTTAGTGCAAGAGGAAGAAGATAATCTTATAGAAAATGACATCCAAATATTTTCTTTGGAGGATATGGAACTAGAATAATATATTGAATTTTTTTTTCCTGCAATAGAATAGCTAGAAAATATGGCTAAGAAAGATTCTTTATTGGAAGTCATTGGAAATGAGACCTTTAATCCTTCACTTTTCAAACTGTTGTTTTTGATAAAGAATATAAAAATTTGATTGTAGAAAGAAGTGCCCAAAAGTATAAAAAGGGAAAGGTCTGCTCATAGATTGACCTGAAGGATATGCGACCATCCTAGGTTTCCAAAATCCATAGGGAAATTGGGGATGCACTCAATGACTCTATTGATGGTTTAGAGGCTAAAATTGCCAAATTAAAGAAGAAGATCAAAGAATTGGAAATTGCCTTGATGTCTCTTCCAATCCTAGTCAGTGCTTTGACAATGGTTAAACCAACTAAGTCTTGTATTAAATTAAAGGGATCTTCTAGTTTTCTCACAGTGGTCCGAAGTTATGTTGAGAAAAATATTAAAAAGAGAATTTCAATGATAATACAAGCATGGAAGGTATCAAAAAATATTGTTTCTTTTGGTTCAAGGGAACATGAATTTCATGAATATATCCAAGTTGATTTAAATAATAAAGAAGGATTCTACACATATGTTGTTTTACTATTTTGGATAAAAGTCTCAAACATGATAGAATTGAAAAGGAGAGAAGAGAATTTTCCTTCTCCAAGTCGAATTAAATAGATGAATTCCCATTGGAAAGAAAAGATCATTAATTTGAATAAAATTTTCCAAGAACGAAGTGAATCCATAGTGAAAAGAGAAGAATTATTCAAAAGACTCACAGAGATATATCTGGCTAGAAGCATTGATGATGTCCAAGATCGTAAGTTAATTCTCAATTCAATGTTTATTACAAGGCAACAATTTGACGAACAAGTGGAGATAGTAAAAGGGTTATCGACTGAGAAATTTAATTGCATAATTGAATATGGTGAAGAAGAGATAGATAATTGGATGGTTGATTATTCTATGAAAAATAAAGATATTAAGGAGGAAATACATGGCATTTCTCTTCACCTAATATATTTAAAAGGTGAATTATTTAATATCAAAATTAGGCATGAAATAAATGTTGCACCATTGAAAATTTACATTGAAGATTGGTTTAAGAAGGANAATTGATAAATTAACTAAAGAAGGCCAAGAAACAATAGTTGAGATAGTTCTTATAACCACCAATGAGGAGAATAAATGGACAGAAGAAAGAAAGTAAAAAGGAGAGAGACCATCATAGTAAGTTTATGTTGATCACATCTTGCTTTATTTATCAAATTTTCATCCAGTTACTTCGCTTCTTTGACTAGAAAGGTTTAACCGAAATTTGATAACTTCTTCCAGCCTTCTTTCTAGGTCTTGCTACTCTGTCATATCCCACCATATTCTCTCCACGACTTACTTCTTGTTTATATTTTCTTTTATGGTCCACGACAACCCCAATCCTAGTCCTCTGGACAAACACATTTTAATTTAAAATCTTTATAACAAACTTTAATATTTATCATACATCCCAAGAGAACTAATTTGGGATCTGTTTTGACGATGTTTTATAACTCTAATTTTTTAGTATAAAATATTTGAGATTGATGTATCATTTTCTTCATTTGAGCTCCACATGTGTTTACTCTATTAAAGTTGTCTTATGCGTATGGACCACTTTATTTTAATTTTATGTGATCAAAAATATTTATTTTAAATATGATGGATGTGAGGAAATTTTTCTTATCTTTTTCAAGTATGTGATGCATCGGGTTCATGTTCATCTCTCAGGAATTCTCTTTAAAAATAAAATATTTTTTTCAGCAACCTTTATATTTCTTTGAATACCACGGTGGACTTTATCAAAGTCCTATATTATTTTGAAAATCTAGAATTCAAAGAGTATCATAAAATAGAGAGGAGTACCACCTATATAAAAATGTAGGGGATTTGTATCCCCGTGAGGTTGTCATTTTGGTCTTGACAGATTCAAGCATTAACACCTTCTAGGGAAAAAATCCTTAAAATATCTTCTACCATCATATCTACGACCTTATAATGAATGGTCTAGATTGACTACGAAATTACAATATTTTACAAGGAATTTTTTCCCAATATTTCGCTTTGGGGGCACTGTCCTCAAATCCCCCGCTAGGAGGGGATACAAAAATTGTTGCTACCCCCCGCCCCATGGACCCCCCTGGAAAATATTTTTGGGGGGAATCCCCCCCATTAGGGAATGGTGTCCAAGAATGGTTGAAACAAACCTCTGAATCAAGAAGATAATTAGGTTCCATAACCAAGATTCTCCCACTTGGAGATTGATCACAACAAATCCACTGTTGTTGTACTTGATGGACTATACTCCACCTTGGAACTGGAAAATTTTTCATCTTCACCTTCATGCTTGAAGACCAACTGGAACTGAGAAGGAAATCAGTTTCTCCCTGGTTACTCCCTTTGTTAACATGTCTATAGGATTTTGGCTAGTATATATCTTTTCCAACTTCAAATGTCCATCTTCCAAGACAGATCGTATGAAATGGTACCTAAGTTTTGTATTCTTAGTATTTGAATGGAAGGTGGATTTCTTTGAAAGATGAATGTCACTCTCACCGTCATGGTACAAATTTTATTCTCCTGCTGCTTTCCCAATTCCTCCATAAACCTTTGTAACCAAATCATTTCTTTACTAGTCTTTGTAGCACCAACATACTCTTCGTCTATTGCTGAAAGTGCAAAAACCTTTTGTATTTTTGAAATACAAGTTACTGTTGTTGCACCTACAGTAAAAACATATGCTTTGGTGCTCATACTTCTATCTTTATCACCTTCCATATCTAAATCAACATATCCCTGTAGAATAGTGTCTAAACCTCCAAAACATAATGCATGAGTAGAAGTACCTCTCAAATACCTAATAATCCACTTTACTGCCTCCCAATGTTCTTTCACTGGATTCTTCATATACCTTCTCATAACTCCCACTGCATGTGCAATATCTATTCTTGTGCAAACCATTGCATACAGGTATGCGATTTGCAAGTCAATTGATGTCAATTCATATTATGGCTATAGGAATGATGAGGAAATTATTTTGGAGAAAGTCGAGTATCCCTCAGAGGAGGATATATGAGGAAGATCACTGAGGAAGTTGTATAGGATCGATTACATCCATATTTATTAATGTATGGATGAAGCAAAAAGAACCTTCGCAAGCCCCCGGTACACCTATGGACAAGGAAATATCCTACATGCTTTATCCCTGGGTATGTGAGGGTCTGATCTCATCTATTGGGGGGCTCAGGGGTGGATTAGGTTTCTTTATTTTTGTTTTACAGTTCAAGGAAGTATAAATGATACCTCCACACCTATTCCCTCTTTGTTCTGGTTTGATGACTGACTAACACTCCCCACCTAACTAACACCACCCCTGCATTCTTAGTGAGCATCTGAATAGGCCCATAAATCATACACTTTTGATTGATGTGCCTTTGGGTCGTTAGGTGGTAGAATCTCCATCCAAGATTCAAAATTATGGGAGCTACTCGAGAGAGAGGCGGATTGAATGATGTATACCTTTCAGGATCCAATCCCAAGGGTCAAAAGGGATCACCTCGATAAATTTCTTTGGCTTCAGGTTCGACATCCATACAACGCCTCTTCTATAGATCACTATCATTATATGAAAGTGGGTCTGCTTTAAGCACAAAATTATTAGCACCCAGTGACTCTTTCGATGGACCCCCATATACTTTGTTAGTTGTTTCATTCCATACGTATGTTGGTAGATAGCAATTGGACACTCTTAGTGGTCCTCCGTCTGATGGCTGGCGTCGAATTTTGAAGTGCCTCTAGATGGATCTATACAATCACCTGAATCGATGGAATAGAGTAGGAAATGGGCATTCCTTAAATATGCCAAATACCCAACACTTTCTCCCTATCTCAATACACCAATCTAGCTATTCTAAAACTCAAGGTGATTTATAATTATTCTATTCAACTAGCCCCCTCCCTCACAGGGTGACACCAAAAAGATAACGACGTTCTCCTGGAATGATTCAAATTGGGAAAATAATCACTCTCAAACCCATTCTATAAGGTCTCACTCAAGATCCCAACTCTATCTCCCCTTAGACATTGTCGCTCAGGTCAAATCACAAACACATAGGTTCAACCACCAAAAAATGAATAGAAAAAAAGGGAATCCTGGTAATGAAATCCCGATCGATAAGGAAGCTCTCCTAGAGACCCCCTATCTATGTCATTTTGTTGCATCGGCCTCTTTAATTCCTTTTGGTTTACTGATTCATGAGGCGAGGGGAACACTAGAGAAGAGTTCAAGGATAAAACTCATCATAGTGGGGGAGGGAGTGTGTTATTTAATTCATGGCATCATATAATGAAGGTTCGTCGCTTGTTTCTTCTGATTGGGAAAATCATAACAAGTTGATCAAGGATAGGAGAGAAGGTTTAACCTTGAACTTCGTGAATCCACCTGACCTTACTGAAAATAATATGAAAACCACCTATGATATGAACACCACCTATCATAGTAGATGCATCATCCTCCCTGCCCTTGAAAAAGAAAGATACTTTGGTTCACCCTTTACCTTGCAATTCCATTGTCTGTCGTGCAACCTTCCCTCATTTCATGCTTGATACCTTCTCTCCTATTTCTTTATTGTAAAAAAATCACTCCCACCCATGGCACAAACATCATATAATGAAGGTGGTGGGTTCGTTCATTCCATCATCAGAGAGTGATTGAGGACAACCGCATGCCTCCCTTTCATATTTGTTTGATTGAAGGGTTTTATTCGTGGATGTTTGATGGATGATTCAAAACCAAGTTTCTTAGAAAGGGTTTCTCTTTCCTTTCCTTCATAGACACTTTGTTTCTCATTTTATGGTAGGCAAGCCTCTTTTTATCCCAAAAAATCCAATTAAAGTCCTTGATGCCCTTATCTGAACTTCCTAAAATCATGGAGACGGAGTGGATCTTGGGTCTTGAAATATTTCCACCTAATTATACTATATCATTATTATGATTTTTGGACCACCTTCCCTTTCATACTTTCTTGGTTGGGGCATGCGGACCTGACAGGCAGGGAGTTGGACCCCCGAAACCCCACTTGAATCACCAAACCCTCACCCACACATTCTATAGTTACATAATTTTGTAACTAGAGATATGGCCTTCCCTTCGATGTCTTACACCTGCATAGAGAAGGTCATGTCTAGTCTTACGCATGCATAGCGAAGGTAACTACTATATTGATTCCTCTAAAAGCCTAAATGGAAAGGTAAGGATAACTTGAGCTACACCTTCCTTCAAAGGAAAGGGATTTCAATATGAGGCTTCCCTTCATCCCAGCCAAGGTCTTGAAAGTTAAGAAGTAGGTGTAAAAGGGCTCTTCTCATGTGTGTCACATCAATCTTTATTGAAGGGTGGAGTTAGGGCTTCGTTACGACATGGCCCTAATTGGTTATCCCAACTCTTCTAACTATGAAACCTACACCTCTGATGTATGTTTGTTGTGCCATTACTCACTAACTAAGGTTGTGTTGGGCCCCAACAACTCCCCCTGTATTTTTACAAAATTTAAAGGGCCCCTATTAGAATCTTGATAATTATAATGAGCTATACAATCAACCTTTTCAAATAGTTCCATGCCTTGTGACGCAAACCTATCGACCCTCGGGCCAAGATCCACTCACAGGATCGTTCTTTATCTCCCTCGAGCCGAATCAACTCTTTAGATTCCCTGCTTGAATCACAATTTCAGTCGATCCACATGTCCTTTTTGGTAGCTTCCCTGTGAAAACAACACTAGGTGCAAGCTCCCCTTCTCCGTGCGACCATGGCGCTGTGACCAAGGCCCCAATTCCAAAGGCGCTTGTCACAACTCACAACTCGCGAGTTCATGAGTCATGACTCTCGACTCTTCCTTCTCAATCTCGCGATATCCGAGATTACGAAATGGGTGTAGCTCCCCTCTGTCAGTGCCCTCCACGCGTGACCACCGTCTAGGCTAAGCACTAGCTCCTCTTGCTACTTACCACTTCGCAAGTTGTGGCATCCAACCTTGGCACCTTCCTTTCATGAAACCCCGATAAGCGATGTTGACTTTTCTCCTCGCGTTCTCGCCACTAGCGACTTCACAAGTTTTAATGTCAAGCTCTCATGCTCTTATCTCGCGAATCCTCGAGATGCGAGAAATCAATGGAGCCTATCTATCATGTGGGTCCCACCTTATGGCTCTGCCACATGTCCACACGAGCCTCCGC
>JASDQU010240259.1:0-16727 GCA_032191745.1 Picea mariana | reverse complement strand
AAAGTCCAAGCAGTTATCTGAAATGAAAAAGATCTAATGCATACATAAGAAGGTTATAATGATCAAATGTGACACATACCATGATACCTCGGACCAATTACCTCATGGAGCAAGAGCCCTCTTTGATACAAGCCCAGGCCGGTAGTGATGGAGGCTGGTACTGCATGACAGGACAAAGCTGGCTGAGAAGAAGAAGATGGGTCCTCCAGGACCATGCTCAGGTCGCTCCTGCTCTCGGTACTCCATGTCTAGGACCATGTGGGCCTCGAGACATGATCTCCTAGTTATCCCTAGATATCGGGGATAACAGGTTCAAAACCAACAAAATCTCTATGCAGACAAAAACAGGGTGGAGCGTAGTTTTGAGGTGGGAGACTTGGTCTATTTGAGGTTACAACCATATCGCCAGACATCCATCAAGAGAAATGGTGTGGAAAAACTCAAGCCTCGTTTCTATGGTCCATACAGGGTGAGTAGAAGAGTTGGGGAGGTAGCATATGAGATTGAATTGCCACCATGAAGGAAAATCCACAATGTATTCCACGTGCCATGCTTAAAGAAGGCATTGGGTCAACAGGTGATAGTTACAGAGGAGCTTTCACCACTTGATGAGGTGGGCCAATTGATTTTAATTCCAGAAGATGTCTTGGAGGTCAGGTAGAAAAGGTTGAGAAACAAGAGTATTAAGGAGTATCTGATTAAATTGAAGAATTTGCCAATTGAGGATGCTTTGTGGGAGGGTGAACATGTATTGCAACACATAGATTCGGAATTGCTTGTGGGCAAGCAATTTCATGTACGGGAGACTGTAAGATCCCCTTCCATATGACCAAAGAACTAAAGGACTTAGCAACCCAGTTGTTCCCCAAGGCTATAGTCTCAACAAAAAGGGGACTAAGGTGGCCAAATATGCCATGGAGGATGCTAAAGTCATATTATTAAAGTGACATTGGTTAACAAGGAAAAAGTAAGTTAATTGGCTAATATAAGATAAGTAAAGAAAAAGATTTTAGAAAGCCAATTAATAATTTAAATGAGAATTAGAATGTTGGAGTATAAAGAGACTAAGGAAGTGAGTTGCCGTATGCTCTTTATACTCCAGTATTCTAATTCATACTTAAATTATTAATTGGCTTTCTAAACTTTTTTTCTTTACTTATCTCATATTAGCCAATTAACTTATTTTTTCCTTGTTATCCAATGTCACTTTATTAATATGACTTTAGCATCCTCCATGACATATTTGGCCACCTTAGTCCCCTTTATGTTGAGACTATAGCTTAGGGGAACAACTAGGGTACTAAGTCCTTCAGTTCCTTGGTCAGATGGAAGGGGATCTTACAGTCTCCCCTACCTGAAATTGCTTGCCCATAAGCGATTCCGAATCTATGTGCTGCAATACCCTTGTTCACCCTCCCACGAATCATCCTCAATGGGTAGATTCTACCATTTAATCAGATACTCCTTAATACTCATGTTTCTCAACCTTTTCTCCCTGACCTCCAAGACATCTTCTGGAATTAAAATCGATTGGCCCTCCTCATCAAGTGGTGGAAGCTCCGATGTAACTGTCATTTGTTGACCCAATGTCTTCTTCAAGCATGACACGTGGATGACATTGTGGATTTTGCTTCGTGGTGGCAATTCAATCTCCCCAACTCTTCTACTCACCTTGTTTGGACCATAGAAACGAGGCTTGAGTTTTTCCACGCCATTTCTCTTGATGGATGTCTGGCGATATGGCTGTAACCTCAAATAGACAAAGTCTCCCACCTCAAAACTGCACTCCACCCTGTTTTTGCCGGCATAGAGATTTTGTTGGTTTTGAGTCCTCTGCAAATGATCCTTAAGCTCCCTAAGAACTTCTTGATTTTCTTCGACCCAATCCTTAGCCATAGGAGCCCTGCTATCCCCAAGTGAAACCTCCATGAAGGTGAGTGAATCATAGCCATATAATGCCCTGAAAGGTGTCATGCCAATGGACCTGTGATGGGTTGTGTTATAACAATACTCCCCTAAATGCATACATTTTACCCATGCTCTTTGCTGTCTTGCCACATAATTCTTGAGATATCCTTCCACCCATTTGTTGACTATTTCTGTTTGTCCATCAGTCTGAGGCTGGTAGCTCGTGCTTGGAGTCAATTCGGTGCCAACAAGTCTGAATAATTCCTGCCAGAAAGTGCTCATGAACCTGCTATCCATGTCAGTCACAATATTCTTGGGCAACCCATGTAACATGGAAAGTTCTTTGAAGAACAATTCTGCTACCTGAGATGCGCTATACTCCATGGATGTGGCGAAGAAATGTGCAAACTTGGTCAAGCGATCCACAACTACAAAAATGCCATCCTTGCCCTGCAACTTATGCAAACCTCTGATGAAATCCATAGATATACTTTCCCATTTATATGCTGGAATAGGGAGTGGCTGCAACAACCCTTCTGGATGGGTATGCTCAACCTTGTTTTGCTAACAAGTTGTGCATTCTCTAACATGGCGCATACCATCTTCCTTGAGGCCCTTCCATGCAAACCTCTCTCTAATTTGACTGTAAGTTTTGAGGAACCCTTGGTGCCCTACTAGTGGTGAATCATGGAATGCCCTTAGCACCCTTTCCTTGAATTTGGATTTTGGCACCACATAGCAATGCCAATCATGTTTCATCATTAAATTTATCAAATACATCAGTCCTAGGGATCATAGCAATGTCAATCATGTTTCATCATTAAATTTATCAAATAGATGCATGAAATCCCTAGCATATCATCTAAGAGCTCAAAGACATTACACATATCTACTATACAAAGCTGAAGAAACGAACAGGACAACCTATTGGGCTAATACCCACAAGAAAGGAAAGTTTCCTCGGAAGATCATTCAGGCCATGTTTATGAGGTGATATGGTCTGGGGATGTCCAGTCATAGTAAAACCAGGGGCAGGTGTTGTCCGTGGGTGCCTTTGTAGGAGGTGAGCTGTACTCGTCATGGATGCACTTTTTCCAAGCCCTTTTATTGCCTTTATTTTTTATCCATGACAGGTACAACTCGCCTTCTACAAAGGCACCCACAGGTAACACTTTGCATCCTTGGCCCTCACTGCACCCAAATGCTTGGACTTCCCTTGACCACATCACCTACTCACATGGTTTTGATGAGGTTTCTCCTGGGAACTCTCCTTTTCCAATGGGCACTAGCCCAATATGACTTTTTGTCTTTTCTCCCAGATTTGTATAGCAGGCTTGTGTAACGTCTTTGAGCTATTGACCATAGTTTTAAAAACCGCAATCGGTCGAGGGTCCAACCTGAACCGGAAATGGAACCCATAATGAATCGATCGAACTGGTTTCAATGAACCGGTTTTTAAAAAAATACATAAAATATTTAAATTTTAACAAAAAATATATATTTTTAAGATTTTAAATCATGTTTACAAGGCATTAGAGACAATTAGAGACAACATATCCGAAGTATGCTCATGAATATATCAAAACGACACCAAGTGCAATACATATCTAGAGATCAGAACATAAATACATAATCAAGGAGGCTCTAAATGGCCTCTAGAACATCAAATAACATACTAAGTTAGAGTCACTGGTACTATAGGTGGGAATGCCAATGAAAAATACAAAATAGGCATTGGGTAGATACTAGAACCGTAGATGGAAGAATCTCATACCTCATGAGTCGTGAGTGTCAGTAGTCCTCCATGTCATAATCATCAAGATTGGCATCACTACCACTGCTCTCTTCTTCATCCTCCTCCTCCTCCTCCCCTATATCCAATGCAATTCGTGCATTTGTTGATGTGGACTTTGGAGGATGACCCCTGAAGAGGATCACCATCATCAAAAGCGATCGACTCTACCACTAGTTCATTAAGATCCAAGTTTGCTAATGCCAACTCAACACTGTTGTTCAAACCCTTATCATTAGAAAACACATCCCACATCTTTGTCTTTCCGTTCAACCACTCTTCTCTCTGCTTGTATATAAGACGGAGGTTGGTGTGCACATACACTACTAAGTCACCTGACACGACGACAAAGAGAAGAGTTCAATAGAAGAGTTTATACTTGAGTGAAGGGTACATTTCTACTGGGGTCGTGACAAAAGACTTAAACAATCAATGCCACCAACATCGAGGTACATAAAGGGCTTGGTTCTCTTGATTAAATGTCAGTTCCATACCCTCATACATGATAGAATACAGTGGAAACATTGCAATCTTGCCAATCTTGAAATCTTGAAAACTGTTAAGTCTGCTGAATTTTGAATGGGACATAAAATTCTACATTCTCCATATGAAGTCCAATGAGGTTGGAGCCACTCTCAAACATCCTAAAACAATTAATGGTAATGTTAAAAATTTAAGTACTTTAAGAATTTAACATTACCATTAATTACTAGGGTGGGTGAAATGGAGGGGGTGGGGACCTCTTTAAATAGCATTAATAAGGCAAAATAACCCTCAGCTGTACACTAAAACACCATACAACACCAACTTACATGAGAAAACATGAGCGAAGTACTTGTTTGTTACTTAGGTTTTAGGTCTTAGGGGGTTTTAGGTTTTAGGGACCAAACCAGTCGGTTGATGACCAAACCTGCCGGTTTGATCATAAACCGACTGGTTTTGTCATAAAATGACCGGTTTGGTCATAAACCGGCTGACCGGTTCGGTTTATTGGCCAATTTGAATCGGTTGACCATCAAACCGGTCAAACCGGCCAGTTTCGGTTCCCGTTCGACCGGTTTTTAAAACACTGCTATTGACAGATGTATTAGGGATATTATGCATATGATTAATAATATTGATGATGAGATGTGATTGACATTGCTATGATCCCTTGTGACTGATGAGCCCACGGAGGGCGTAGCTTTTGATGTGCAGGACCATGCTCGACGGACAGGTTCCATTTGGACCGATACACATGGGGAGATGATCAGTTCGGACCTCCATGGGGCGGAAGAGCCCACCAGATGGATGCTGAGACCCCATCAGGGGGCAGAGACAGGACACAGATGGATCATGGGCTTTGCACCAGAGAAGAAGAGGACGTTCCACCAGAGGCACCCCAACACAGGTTGACCTAGGGGGGGATGACTCTTTCTTAGTGGAATGTTGGCCTTTGGAGGCCTAGGACGTCACCACCTTGACCATGACGTCACCCAACATCATGGACGTTTGGGGCCGACAGACTAGGCAATAGTGGCACGTGTGGCAGGTTGGAGAAGCCTAGGGAGGGCTAACATTTTACTTCAGGATGCCCCATATGCCCTAAAAAGGGATAACGTTTCCCTTGGAGGGGCTTTTACTCTCTTTTCAGGTTGATTTAGGATTTAATTTGATAATTTATTGTGAAACAATATGATTTTGATAATTTGGCCTTGTCGGCCTTTTACCTGACCTAAAATGTAAAATTAGGTCAAGGTTTTGTATAAATGAGAGATTCTTACTCTCATTTTTTCATCATCACTCATTCATGTTGAAATAATGTAACTGCAAAGTGCATTTTTATTATTATTTGATATATTATTCATTGGATCAATCCCCATTGTGGATTGATCATRTTGGCTATTGTATAAGGACCAAATCCCGTTTTTTGGGTTGGTCATAGTGTAATTGTAAAATGCAAAAGAAGAAGTCGACCCTAGAATATATCAAGAGGCCCCAAAATATAATAAAGGTGGTTATAACCACCCAGTTGGAGAAGTCGGCCCTGCCAGTRACGAGACACTTCACACGTGCCAGATTTGTATAAATAAGGAGGCTAGCGCCTCACTTAGACACACACCTCACTTGCTCATTGAGAGACAAGTTTCGAAACTACAGTTGGCGAAGGAGAGAGAGTGGCGCATCTTTGGGAGAGGATCTTCCGTATTAGCTTAAGTTATCTCTTGGCATTGTATTGGCTATGTATAGTAAGGTAGTTTTGCTGGGTTTTCTTCCCCTAGAGGGTTTCCCAGGACAAATGCCGTGTCTCTTGTGATTGTGTATTTCTCCGTGATCTTGTCTTATTGTTCTGTTATCTATTGAAATGAAATGAACTATAATATTGGCGTAAACATTAACATGGTTTCAGAGACAAGATGAAGAGAGCATCTTTCACAAGAGAAAAGTGAAAAGTGTCACTGTTGCCATACATGCAAATTAGGGCTTTTGTTGGTGAGGTATTTCAGCCCTAAAACCATTTAGAAAAGTGCGCCCTCGCCCAAGGATCATTTTGGCACCTTCAACGCACCTTTTCAATAGCTAGATCTTCCGGAAAGTGAAGCCCTAGTTTTCACAAAGTACCAGAAAACCAGAGTACCAGAAGAACCAGAGTACAAGAACACCAGAAGCACCAGTCCAGAAATCCGCAGATCAAGTTTGAGGGGGTAAAAGTTGGATTTTTGAAATTTTGACTGCACCAGCTTACTCGCCTCAGCTCAGCGCATCTATCCCTTGGATCAGAATTTCAAAATTTGATGTTTGAAAAATTAGGGTTTCCTCATAAAACCCTAAGTTGTAGTTGCAGTCTCAGAACTAGTTGCAGTTGAAGTACCAGTTGCGGTCTCAGAACTAGTTGCAGTTGAAGTACTAGTTGCAGTTGCAGTCGTACTATCAGTTGCAGTCACCCTTGAAGTTTTTAAAGAGCTGGTAATGATTACCGCTGCTGCCAGATGGTGCCACCACCTGCAAATGCTATCAGAGGTATGTACTCACATACGTTTAAATGGTTAAACTTTAAAGAGTATTTGCAGGAGAAGGGATCTCTTGCCATAGATCCAAAAAGATCTCAAGATCCAACACATTCAGAGGAATGATGCAACCGAGGTGTGATTATTTTGATATCCATCCATTTAATATATTGATCAATGTTGCATCATTCTAACCTTTTCTGAGTCAAGGTATTAGATGGATTAAAAGTTTAGATGATAGAGCTTATCCTTTAACCCAACCTTCTGTCAAGATAGCGTATTGTCTTAATACAGAAGATGGGTTGAAGAAAGAACTCGTCATCTTGAGTGAAGGAGACTCGGAAGAAAAACAAGCACTCATTACTGAGGACAAGGCTCCAGGTTTGATTAATCAAGTTGATAAGACTCAAAGGTACACATGACAAGTTGATGACTATAGTTGAGATCACAGTCTTTGGAAAGTATTATACTTGATAGCATGTGAGCATATAGAAGCAAATGCTTTGCCTGATACAACTAACACCTCCTCTAGGAGAAACGTAGTGTGCTAGTTCCAGGTTGCCATGGAAGAACGTTTGATCACAACACTATGAGAGTGTTGACCTCATTTCGTATTGTATTCCTTACCTTTAATCTTTGCTTCAGATAAATTACAAGTGATAGCTCTAAAGGAGCTACTGTGATGATTGTTCGTGCTATTGCTTTATATTATCACAAGGATATTATTCTTGCTTGTTGTTTTGTTGACCTTGCTCCGGGTCACAGGTAATAACCCTGAGGAAGCTATAGTGAAGGTTGCAGAAGTCAACGTGCTAAAGGAGAGACCATAAATGAAGCAATCATCATTGGAAAAGAAGAAGGTGGCTTGCATAAGCTGAAGGGTCACTCAGAAGCTGCCATGACCCACGCCATTGAGAATCCATGTGAACTTTGGCATTGAAGATTAGCTCACATTAACTACAAGGCGCTACCATACATATGCAAAGTGGTCACAGGTTTACCAGAACTCAAGGTTGACCATGAAGGCGTATGCAATGGATGTGCACAAGGGGAGAACATCAAGAACCCTTTTTCGAAGAGAGACAACAAAGCAGAAGGAGTCCTAGAACTCATCCATTCAGATGTGTGTGGCCCAATGCCATTGTCCTCGTTTAGTGGTGTTCGACAAGCTCAAGGAATTCAAAGCCTTGAAAGATTAAGATACTCAGGTCAGATAATGGAGGGAATATACGTCAAAAGAGTTTGTGAAGTTCTACAAAGATGTTGGGATCAAGAGGGAACTCACTTCTGCTTATAATCCCCAACAAAACGGTGTAGCTGAACGAAAGAACAAAACGATAATGGAAGCTGTGAAGACTATGATCCATGATCAAGATCTTCCTATGTGCTTATGGGCAGAAGCAACAATGGCAGCTGTATATGTGACCCCAGAAGAAATGTTCACCATAGTGCACTTGGGGTCAAGACCCCAGAAGAGATGTTCACCAGAAAGAAGTCAGAGGTAAGCCATCTCAAATATTTGGCTGCACAGTATTTATTCATATACCGAAAGAGAAGAGAAACAAGCTGGAACCTTCAGAAAGGAAGGGAATATTTGTGGGATACTATGAGTTCTCCAAGTCCTTAAGAATCTATATACCAGGTCACCGTCACATTGAGATCAACAGGGATGTGACCTTTGATGAAGATGCAACGCTCAAGAAATCTGGAAGATGCCAGCTTGAAGAAGTATATGAAGAGGAACTCGTAATCCCCAGTACTTCAATGAGGGAGGTTCCCAGAGCCGTAAAACCAGTGAGGGAAGTCGTAAATTCCCCTGATGAGGAAATTCCAGAAGACCCTGATATATCAGAAGTCCAAGAACCTCCTCAGATGACTATCCTCCATAAAAGGAAGCCAGGTTGGGCTAGAGAGCTTATTCGAGACGGAGAGAAGTATGGTGTTCCCGAAGGAACGACGGGACATGTGAAAAGACCAAAGCCATTCTCCACTTATACGGCTTTGATGTGTGATCTTCTTGAAGAGGAGCCTACCTGCTTTGAAGAAGCCATTTAGAGGAAAGAATGGGCAAATGCCAGGACAGAGGAATACCAATCCATAATAAAGAATGAAGTATGGGAAATAGTTCCCAGGCCGAAGGGTAAAGATGTGGTATCCTCCAAATGGCTCTTCAAAATAAAACATGCTGCTGATGGAAGTATTGAGAAGTATAAAACAAGATTTGTTGCTTGTGGCTTTTCTCAAAAGGAAGGCATTGACTATGACGAGACATTCGCTCCTGTAGCCAGATACACTTCGATCAGAACCATCATAGCTCTTGCAGCTAACATGAAGTGGAAGCTGCACTAAATGGACGGAAAGTCAACTTTCCTAAATGATGTCATCGAAGAGGAAGAGTATATAGAGCAATGTCAAGGATTTGAAGTTGAAGACATGAAGTCTCATGTCTGCAGATTGAAGAAAGCCTTATACGGATTGAAGCAAGCTCCCCGGGCTTGGTATGGCCGTATAGACAGTTTCTTGACGAGCTTAGGCTTTACCAAGACTAAAGTAGACTCTAACCTCTACTTCAAGGTCATGAACGATGAGCCAGTAATATTACTACTATATGTGGATGGCTTATTCTTAACTAGAGAAGAAAAGCTCATCGCTGAATGTAAGAAGAGACTTGCTGCAGAATTTGAAATGAAAGACTTTGGCCTAATGCATTATTTATAAGGTCTTGAGGTATGGCAGAGTCCTGAGAGGATCTTCCTTAACCAAGGGAAGTATACAGTCGAAATCTGGAAGAGATTTGACATGTTGGAGTATAAGTCCATGAATATACCCATGGAAGCGAAGCTGAAGCTGTTGGTCGACACTTCGTCAGAGTTGATTGATTCCACATTGTACATACAAGTTATTGGATCGCTGATGTACCTGACGAACACTAGAACGAACATTTGTTTTTCCTTGAACACCTTGAGTCAGTTTCTGGTAGAACCCAGACATGTTCACCTAGTGGCTGCAAAACATGTGATGAGGTACCGAAAAGGTACAATAGATTGTGGTATCGGCTATGATGTAGATCATGATTTCACATTGAGTGGATATACTGATGTAGATTGGGCAGGAAGTATTTCTGATAGGAAAAACACTTCAGGATGCTGTTTCAGTTTGGGATCAACCATGATCTCGTGGCAGAGTAGGAAGCAATCTAGCATTGCTCTCAGCACATTGGAAGTAGAATACATTGCTGCATGTTCTTCCAACTGCGAAGCTATATGGCTTTGAAAGTTGCTGACCGACCTATTTGACATAGAGATGAAAGCAACCATGATCCTATGTGACAACCAGAGTTGCATAAAGATGACAGAGAATCCTGTATTCCACGACAGGTCGAAGCACATAGAGATCCGATATCATTACATCTGTGACATGGTGTAGAGAGGAGCCTTAAAGCTCCAGTACATTAGCACGGATGAACAGGTTGTCGATGTGTTGACCAAGCCTCTATCTCGTGTAAAGTTTGAGCACTTTCGAGATAACCTTGGTATAGTCTGAAAGCACCTTCCTCGAAAGGGGGAGTATTTGCTGTGATGAGACATCTCTTGCTTCCGTCTTGATGGTTGTGACGTAAAGCAAGATGATGTGATGTGACTAGTACTGTGCTTCCGGCTGGATAGCTGAGACGTAAAGCCAGTCTAGTATCTTGCTTCCGACCTGATGGTTGTGATGTAAAGCAGGACGAGTACCTTGGTTCCGACCGGATGGTTGTGACGTAAAGCAATATGATGTGATGTGACTAGTACTCTGCTTTCGGTTGGACGACTGTGACGTAAAGCCAGTGTAGTATCCTGCTTCTAGCTTGATTGCTGTGACTTAAAACAGTACGACCATCTTGCTTCTGGCTTGACGGCTGTGACGTAAAGTAAGACGATGAGATGAGACTAGTACTGTGCTTCTGACTGGATAGTTGTGACGTAAAGCCAGTCTAGTATCTTTCTTGCATCTTTATTGCTGTGACGTAAAGCAGGACAAGTATCTTGCTTCCAGCTTGAGTGCTGTGACGTAAAGCAAGACGTTGAGATGAGACTAGTACTGTGGTTCCAGCTTGAGAAGCTGTGATGTAAAGCCAATCTGGTATCTTGCTTCCAGCTTGAGTGTTGTGACGTAAAGCAAGACGTTGAGATGAGGCTAGTACTGTGCTTCCAGCTTGAGAAGTTGTGACGTAAAGCTAGTTTAGTATCTTGCTTCTAGCTTGATTGTTGTGAGATAAAGCAAGATGAGTGCTGAGCTTCCAGCCTTACAACTGTGACGTAAAGCCAGTCCTGTATTATGATGAGCCATCCTCGTGATGTGATGACGACGACGACGACGACGATGATGTTTCAGTTTATACTAATACATATTGATGCAGATGATGATTGCATTCCTTTGAGAATGACAATGCTGTCGATGAAGAAAACTTCCAATGATTTATAGATACGCCAGACAGTGTTCCAAGATGATATTGATGATGCTGTGCTCTCACACACTTGATGCTGTTGATGATGTTGTCCTCTCTCTCTCCCAT
Organism: Picea mariana; assembly: GCA_032191745.1. Lineage (NCBI taxonomy): Eukaryota > Viridiplantae > Streptophyta > Pinopsida > Pinales > Pinaceae > Picea > Picea mariana. Next base: position 5,485 of record JASDQU010240259.1, on the reverse strand, counting down.
GATGTTGTTGAAGAATACCCTTCTTGTTAAGGGGGAGTGTTGAAATAATGTAACTGCAAAGTGTATTCTTATTCTTATTTGATATATTATTCATTGGATCAATCCCCATTGTGGATTGATCACGTCGGCTATTATATAAGGACCAAATACCCTTTTGTGGATTGGTCATAATGTAATTGTAAAACACAAAAGAAGAAGTCGGCCCTAGAATATATCAAGAGGCCTCGAAATATAATAAAGGTGGTTATAACCACCCAGTTTGAGAAGTCGGCCCTGCCAGTGAAGAGACACTTCACACGTGCCATATTTGTATAAATAAGGAGGCTAGCGCCTCACTTAGACACACACCTCACTTGCACATTGAGAGACAAGTTTCGGAACTGCAGTTGGAGAAGGAGAGAGAGTGGCACATCTTTGGGAGAGGATCTTCTGTATTAGCTTAAGTTATCTCTTGGCATTGTATTGGCTAGATGTGCACAAACCAAGGCCGATCTGTCCATCATCCAAGGTTCTGAGGATGTGAGAGCCAATATCTAAAGTTGGTGAGTCACTGGATGACCCACTGCACTCCATCACATGTGCCCAGGTCCTACAATAAAGGCACAACACCGTGGGTGCATTCCCAAAACGTCCCTCAAGAACCATTTCAGGGCCATTCAAACAAAGATAAGTTAGCCCAACATCACAAAAAACATTAGTCTTTAGGGCATGCAAAGTAAGTTGTAACTTGAGACATAAGGCATGTAAAATGAATCTGCTCAGTATCCCCTGCAAGCATCACACTGGCTAGGACCTCATCTGGGTTACCAAGTTTAAGCATGGGAGGGCCTTCATTCAACCCTATTAGGTGTGCCTCCTAGACATGAAATTAAATAACCCAGGTAGAGGGATAGGTCTCGAGAGTGACAAGGGAAAGTAAAAAACCCACCAAGAGTAAGTGGGAAAATGATATGGTTTTATGGCTTACTTCATGGCTTATGGTGTCATAAATCCATCTCTATGAGCGCCTTTCGGGAGGGTGCGCTTGCTCTTGAGTTACCCCATCTTTACGTGCTATTTTTTGCAATCCCCCTTATTGGAACGACTTTTGTTGGTCCTCTTTGCTATATTCGTTTCTTTAGCATCGATTTCATATTCTTTTAGTAGCAACCGTTAACAACGTTTGGGACTTTAGCCCCTTCTTCTCAGGAGAGAATGGACCATAGCCAAAGTTTAGTGCACTATGAGAGGATCCGAGATGGAAAGTGTTATGTATGGAGGGGAACGAAATGTTACCCTTGGGAGCCCCCCCCAATATTGCCCCTTTTCCTTAGGCAGTGAAAACACGGGACAAGGGCATAGAAGCTGACCAACAAGGTGAAATAAGGCAACTGACTCAATTTCCCAAACCAGTGATCTATTATCCAACTTCAACCAAAGATCTTGATCCACATGCCATACAAAACAAGCACAACACTTTGCATAAAAGAAGGACTAACATACTTGATGGTGACGATTGATTACCTTGTCCCATACTTGTTAGTCTATGGATTACCTTACCAATCACTAAGTCCAATTGTCACCTATATTTGTATTATTCATTAAGGATATTAGTAATATATCCTCAAGTGATGACTAATGAGTTAGTTAAGATTGCCTAGCCTAGTCATCATGCACGATTTTAGGATCTAGAGCAAATCTCTCTATGAGGTGGCATCACGCATTGTACTATAAATATGTACCATTGGTCTGAATACATAAGTGTTGCTAGTGAGCCTTTTTCGTGATATCGTTTTTCTTGTGCATATTTTATCAATTGGTATTAGAGTTCTTATGGTCTCAAGGCCTTGTAGCACCATGGAAGTTGATGAGCAATCTTGATGTTATGGTGTGAGATCTTAAGATGTTGAGATGATCATAGAGCAGCCAAGCAAAAGAGTAGCAGTCAGACAAGGACAACGAATCTGGTAGATCAATTCTATTTATTTTATCATGCATATCCATGATGTCGCAGCAAGACCAAAACCATTATTTGCAGCCCACACGCAAGACCAACATTCTAATGTAAGAAATTAGACTGAGTCAAGCTACATTTTCCATTCTGAGGTACTAGATATGTGTACCGATGTAAGGGAAAGATCTAGCTACAGCTAGATTTGTATGTATGTCATAGGAAGAGGCCTTTTTAAAGGTGATACCTATGTGTTGCGTGTGCGATATATTGAATGCCATCAATTTGATCGCAATAACCATGGGCGGGATCGCCTGATTTTCGATATTGCGGAAGGGTACAAACCATTCTCAAGGAGGCTGCTTGTGGAGAATATATAAACTACTCTGACAATTTGATCAACAATGACTTCAATTTCAGATCTGTGTATGTATCGTCTGCTAGTTACAGATCTGGTGCTTGGACCACAGATCGAATCCTTGGCTATGTGTGTGTCCTCTCATCATTTCTCATTGTGATCAAGCAGTTGTTGTCATTTCTTTCGCCTTCTCCATTGTTTCTATTCATAAGAGGCCCGAGGAGGAATAACCTTTGTAATTGATTGAGAGTCAATCAATTCTGTAACAAGCAATCCCAAAAGTGGCTCATGAACATTACATCTCTCGTTCGACGAAAATATTCGAGGATGACGAAAATATTCGAGGATGGAAGCCAGTGCGACAATAATCAACATTCAACCTTATGCCCTTGCAACTCGAAGGTGTCATCCATGTTAGCGATTTAGTGCAAATCGATCTAGTGCCTCTTCTGTGCGATTTACAGGTCAAGAATCTGAACATCGTCGACCATAGTTGCAAGAGATCCCTATGCACCATCTCCATTTGGAAGAAATGAGAATTGATACAATCCTTTGTTTTCTATACATCACCGAAACCAACGCACAAGATTAATTGTTGGAATGCCCATCATTGGATCTTGGCATATTGAAGCATAATTTTTAGAATGCATACTTGCCAATCAAAAATGAAAGTAATACAATAGATTTGGGCCTTTTGTTGCCTCTTCTACATGCAGACTTGATCTAATTGCGTGGACTCCATTCCAGCACCATTCATCAAATGGTAAGCCGATCTATTCATATGGCAAAGCAAGAGAATTGATGCCAAGAACCCACGTAGATAGAACAAAGAATTGGCACCAATATTCGTAAGGTTGCACGGATTTAAGGGAATTAGATTGGTGGTGGAACTAGATCATTGAAGATTTGCTTGAAACTGTGTAAGCAAAACCCACCATCAGCTTCTTATTGTCTCTGTTAACTGTGCAAGCTAAAGTTAGACTTCTTATTGTCTCTGTTAACATTGAAAAAACATAGATTGTTGCTGCCATTAAGTTCATGTCATTACAAAGTTTGTTTTGAAGCCAAGCCAAAATGCTAAATTGCTTGGAGTTGAAAAGGTTGAAGTCTTGTAAAAAAGTTTTGCCTCAGCACTAGGTGAACTCTTGTAAAGGAGGACAAAAGAAGCTTGCTGTGCATTCCAACTTAAATTTTGTAAACAGAAGGAGAAAAGAACCGTGATATCAAACTTGTATGATAATAAAATCATATTTTATTTGGCTCTTGTGTCCTAGATCCGCCTGAAATTGAATAAGGGGATCTTAGGTACACCCTTGTGTAGTGTGCGTTGGTGATCTTTTTGTGGAGGATTATATTGTTTACTGTCTAGTTTTGACATAAACACACTTACAATTTTATCATTTAAAACAACACAAATGAAGTTTAAGCACAATTAATCTAAATCAAGCACTTACAATCAAGAACATGTGATCAAGCATCTACAGTGCACATTCAAGCATTGAAAGTTGTCATACATGTCATCATCCTACAACAATTCACATTCATATCCTTGAAGCATTGGACACTTCAAGGTAATTTAAAGATCAATTCCACTGCATAACAAACAGTTCTACATCAAGCAATACACAAATCAAGTTAATGAAGCATTCAAAATTGAAGATCATTTGCTACTTGCAATAATTTATTTCTAAGAGTGAAATGAAAATCAAATTTAAATTGAGTTGAATTGTAATTTTTGGGTGCATTCTCGGTTGAACCCGACACCCACAACTTGCTTGTATCATTCTATTCCCGAGTCTATAGGTTCAGTGGTTAAAACTCAAATCATTGTAAACATCAAATTTTGGGTGCATTTTCGGTGGTATCCGACACCTGATCTTGCTAGAGACAAATTCAAATGAGTGTGACAAATTCAAGTGAGTGTGAAGTTCAAGTGAATGATTCAAGTGAGCGAGTTGCAAGTAAGCCTTCTTTTGTCGAGTCAAATTGTAATCATGATCTACCTGCACAAGGAGACCTCATTTAGTGTTTTAAAATGGCTCGAAGTCGTGAATTATTAGAGTTTCTGAACACTCTAATAAGCACCACTGAAGACAACACAGTGATATTGAACAAAGAAACTCTTCAATCAATGCTAACTTGTTTGGAAGTGACGGAAGCTAAAGTTAGACTTCTTCAAGATCAATCCCAACTATTGAATGATGAGTTGATAGATCTCAAAAATCAACCGCCAGTGAAGTGTTCTGATTCCTGAAATAGTTTTTGTTCCGCACAACCCTCTCTATATGATGAAGATGATGATGTTGGTGTTTTTGATCAACATATAGTGAAGGGGCAACTTAGTAAGACAACTCCAAATGCAGAAAAAGATGAAGCTATTTTTGAACCTACATTTCCAGAGTTTTCTTTTGGCTTCAATGAAGAAAATCTTTCAATGATGCAACAACATATAGTAAATCCATTTACGCAAATTTCAAAGCAACAGGTTGAGAATACTCTTTCCAAGCCCATCATCAGACCTTGGGAAGAAATCAGCTACAACAAGAATAGAACAGGAGTTGGATATGGAAAGGAAGTTACCTTTCATACTCTCGATTATTCAAAACCAATCAATTTCCAAAGTGTTGGATTCCTTCAAGAAGATTCATTTTCACTGTTTCTAGTTCGGCATCAGAATGTGAAATGCCAACATTGCAATCAAGTTGTTCACAAGGAAAATCGATGTTTTGATCTCCATCTTTGTCAGCATTGTGGCAAGCATAACCATTCTTCAAACAGATGTTCAAGACAGAAGAAACCTACAAGATTGAAGATTCACTATGAGTGGATCGATCCTTGGAAATGGTCATCAACAACCAAGCGATTATATAAGTCTTACCGAAGAATTCAATCTTGAGTAAAGACCATTCATGTAGCACATAACATTTTTTACCTCACATAAGTGGTCCCCTTATGGCGTAGCTTTGAAGCATGGCCCTCACGGGACGAGATAACATGTGGTTCTTTTCACATGCCCACTTTATGTTTTATACAAATGAAAAAGTATGGTACTCTCTTGAGCCCAAAGGGGGGAGTACAATGATGTAACTCTTCTATACCTTAAGGCGGGGAGTTCAAAATTCAAATGACGATAGTTTGTGAAACCACTTGTGGTCTCTACTTTCAGTTGACAAAGCGGGGAATTGATGATGGAATTG
>JASDQU010240258.1:12048-24132 GCA_032191745.1 Picea mariana | reverse complement strand
TGTTCCAACTCCCAAACACCCTCGTCGCCATTACCATGGCAAACAAGAAATTCATAATATATATCATTTATACACAACTATGATATGATTTGTTGGCAAACAAGAAATTCATAATATATATCATTTATACACAACTATGATATGATTTGTTGGTGTTATATATCTCATTTATAGACATAAAGTTAAATATAATCATAAGATATGATTCCAAGAGTATGAAGTACGATAATAGATAAACAAATATTACACGTTAGAGAGAATCCATTATATAACACTCAGATATGATATAGAAGAATCTACAAAATATAACACGAAAGTATCAAGTATGAAATATTGATGTTACGTTAACGTGGCTTACACTTCACAACCAAATTGCTATAGAAGAATCTACAAAATATAACACTAAAGTATGAAGTATGAAATATTGATGTTACGTTAACGTGGCTTACACTTCACAACCAAATTCCAAATTGCAGAAGTTTTTGTTTTTTGGGAATTTAACACTAACCCAATTTAATTAGCACAGCCGCTAACTCGCGGCAGCTGGTAAAACTCCAGCGTAGTTAAAACGTCAGATCCATGAAAATCCATGGCGCAGGTTTAAGAAAATCCATAGTGTGGATTAATCATTCAATCAAATGTGGCTTGCACAGCATAGATATTAATTTAGGTTAATTATTTAAATGTGGTAATCATATGAATTTACAGTAATTTCTTAATATAATTAAGTAAATGTGAAAAAGTAAACAGGTTAATGAGTGCATTCATAAATATAAGGAAGTTATGAATAATAAATCACATTTATTAATTATTGATTTAAGAGGACCATTAAGAATATGTCTACATCTTCTTGTTAACCATCAAATTAAGATTTTAAATTAAAAAATCATTAATTATATCCATTTCCAATAGATGTAAACCTTTAAGCATAATTAAAAAAATTAAAAATTTTTGAATAGTGTAATCAGGGTGATTTCAGAAAAGTTGGGTTATTGAGCATAAACGTATCATTCAAACTCATCACAGTTATATTGATAAGGATTTCAAAGCATAGGCTATGCTCTGAAACTCAGAATCTGTACATAAAAAAGCTGAAACAAAATACCTATAATGTTACAAGCAATAAAAAGGAAGGAAAGCGAAAACGAATATCCTTATACTTGAAGAGCAAAACTCCGAACTGAAAGTGAAATCCATAAAAGAGATCCGATTTGGGGGCACAATTAGCATTCAATGATCACTATCCCCGTGATCACCATGAGCATTGTAGTCTCTGGTAACGTTGTCCAGAATGACACCTGCGACCGCTTCACCGAGGCTTTCAACGAGACCGCTCACAAAAAACTGACCGGCTTTCGTGGCTAAGCGCGCTGCCGTTTTGAACTTGCTCTGTCTTCCGGGCGAAACGCTGCTCGGTTTTGCAGGCACAACGATGCCCTGAGCATGGAGGCCGTTGATGGCCGTTTTGGCGCAGACTGTGTCGAGAAAATAACCGCATTTAGCACAGTAGTAAACCCAAGACGATCCCTTTCTGCCACACCCTCCGCATGTGTAGGACGCCCCCTTTGCGCAGGGAGACCCAGAGAGAAGCTTCAGGGCGTGCTGACGATGGCCATAGAAGTTGAGTTCTTTTGGAAGCTCAGCACAGCAGGAATGAATGTTGAAGTTACAGACATTGCAGCGGTAGGCGAATCCCTTGAAGGAATGGCCGCAGACATCGCACCTGGACTTGACGAATCCTGTTCCAAGCTTGTTGTAGAAGATGAGCGGGTGTTGGCTGTGGTATGGATGGAAGATGGAAGGAGGAGCCTTGGCACAGAATTCATGGATGTCGATATTGCATTCATTGCATCTGTATCTAGCCCCGGCTCCATGTTCCTTACATCCATGGCAGGTGAATAGATCTGGCAGGGGTACAAGGGTTAGGGCGTGCTGTGGATGAGTGAAATGGCGGATTTGCTCAACCTTTCTGAAACTGGCCGATTGCAGCGCCATATATTGATTTGCAGACTCTTGCAAATCAATTGGTTGGTCTCTGACTAAGGCAGTTCCTATGATCAGGTCTAATGTCAGCCACAATCCACAGACCTCGATCGAAATGAAAGAGATGATGAGGGATTTATAGGAGACTAGACTGCCTACGTGCATCTGAACTAGAACCGGACTTCCTAGGATATGATGCCATTAGGTTTAAGTTTCCGTCCCATTCATGATTAATTTGCTGAAATTAGCAAAGCGACGTGATTCCCACGATTAAATGTGATTGAGGTTACCAAAAATGTCACGCAAAAACAACTTTCAGGGAGCATGAAGTGATGTTTTGTTTAAAAGAAAAATTGTTTCGGTCGTAGATCTCTTAGAACATAAATGGGTAACAACTACAGAATCATACGATCATCCCACTTTTTCTTTGCACGAGATTAGAGAATCTATAACACCTGTAAAGGAAAAAAAAATTGGTGCCGTGGAGAAATTATATAATGTACTCATCTCAAAATATTCTTTGAATGCCATATAAGAATAAATCCACTTTATAAAGTGCACACTAATCTATCATGGAAGGAAAATGCACAGGTATTTAAGTATGAGATAGTCATATAAATTCAACACTGACCTAACCCATCATGCATTAATATAAATTTAAGAATATCTTATTACTAAAATTTGTTTCAATGTATTTGATAGTTTGAAGTTAAGGTTTCTATAACTTAATTAATTTTTTTAAATAATTTTTTTAAACATATGTTATCTATATATTATAGATTTTATTTTGTTTAAAAAAAAATTGGAGACTAGTTCTATTCTTTACAAATAATGCAACAACGGCCTATTATATGTGTATTCATTTTCTCTTATTCTTCTTAATCCAATATTCTAACTAATCTAAGAATACGACAATATTATACTAATTATGAACTCAACATGTCACATACCAAAATAGTCCATCCCACAACCCTTGTTGTTGGCACGGAATTGATAAGACAAGGGTCCTTTTCAGGTTACTAACAAAAGGTACCGTATAGTCTAGAGCACTGCCATTTTCATCTCCTCCGAAGGGAAAAAGTCTCACCCGAAGCGCAACCAGGACAGAAAGATAGGGAAGGGCAAAGAGAATATTTAGATGGGTTCCCAAAACCTTCAAGATTCACCAGGATCTTACGCAAGATAGTCTAACTACAGAACATATCTGAACTCATCCATCCTGGAAGTAAAGATACTCAAGTTGCAAAAGAAGTTATACACAGAGATATCACACGGATCTCATCAAGCATAAAGAAGTACTGTAAAGATACAATTCATAAGCATGAACACAGAATGACACATTATATTTTAAAATTTTGGTTCCTTCGTTATATATTAGCATCAGAACCTCTCAGAGATACAAATTAGTACTCTGTTACAAACTTCTAGCTTGAAACTCATGTCACAGAGCTCTATCTACCCATTTTCCCCAAAATTGTATACATATTACATTTACAGAACCTTTCCTCAACCAAAAACCCAACTAATGCTAATCAACAACAACAAAAACAACAACAACATATCAACCAACCCAACTTATCAACAATAGCCAACTATATCAGCCAATCAATAGCAGTAGCTAAAACCCAACCCAATCCAACTAGGCAACCCTTTTACAATAGTATGCATCTCATATATAGGTTGAGTGGGATCTTTTGGCTTTGGGCTTGCATGCTTTCTTGTTTTGTTGTAACTATTTTTTCCTTACTGGTGTTGCATTGTCCCTTTCCGCAACCGATTTATGTTTCTTTACTTGTTCCACTGTCCAACTCTTTCTGTAACTTGCTCAACTCGTGTTTAACCAAAACTGGGACTGTAGTCCTTCTTGCGCAGCTTCAAACCCAAAAATGAAGGGCCCAACAGGCTCCGACCATAAGCCTTGACTCGCCCTTGGGTCAAGTACTTGGCTCTTTCGCGGATTCTAGGAGTAACTGGTGTTTACCCTTGTCCTCCTTCTCCGCTTTGCTTTCCTCTTTTTCTTGCACTTTCTCTTTCTCTACCTCTTCAAATGAAGGGCCCAACTCTGGGACCAACTCTAAGGCTCATTTCCTGACTTCCTAGAAACTCCCAATTTTCTCCGACCACTTCTTGGCAAGGAGTGAGGCCTTAGCTACAAACTATTGAGTCGCATATGTGATACATCCTTTGGGCTTGGATGCGACCCAATAGTTCCATTCAGAGTCGGCTATAACATCTACCTGATGCATTTGCATATATACTATCCGAATGCCAGATCGAAATTCGCACAGCTCCTTCTTGGCTACGGATTGTGCCTCAAATAGAGCATTCAACTCATTATCCGCTTGTTGAATTTAATCAAATTTCTCTTATTGCTCAAGTGGGTCCATGGTGACCAAAACTTCTTCATTGAGGAACTGGATTCTTGCACACACATCCTCTAAAGTTTGGTTGCGCCTTACTATAATGCCCATCCAGTCATTGACTTCTCGAAATATCTTTGTGCACTCAGTTGTGCACTGGTGTGGGGCTGCTCGAGCATTGTTGCCTTCCAACACTATTTTCTCCATCTGTTATTGCAACTTTCGAGGCTATTGTTCCATTTCTTGTTCGATTTCCCACAACTGCACTTCCAAATTATCTGCACAAATGGCCAAATGTGACCATGCCCCTTGGAGTAGCTCGATTTGATGCTCAGGTTCTCCTACAACACTGGATTCTGGTAGTTGGGGTGCTACCTTCCTTATTTCCGGCCAGGCTTCAACAAGCCTCTCCTGGACTCGTTCCAGTTTCTGCTCCACCTGGATCTTGGCGTATTGTTCCTGTGTTTTGCACGCTTGAGCAAGGAGTGCTTCCTCCCTTGCAAACTTTGCAGTCCTTTCAGCCTGCTGGAGCCTCTTCTCTAGTTCATCGATTAAGGCTTTGATCATTCCAATGAGATGCGCTGCTGGCGACTGTGCAAGGTCAGCGGCGGAAGGGGTGGCATCCCTGGGTGGTTGGACCTGCAGTGGAAGTCCATTGGCCATTGAATGCTCTGAGGGAGTCTCCACCTCCTCCTCTCCTATAGATGGTCCTAGCGCAATCCTCAACCTCAACAATGATGGTAGGAGTGTTAGAACTTTTGTTCTGGCCAGGAAGAGTTTCAAAAACTATGCGCAGTTCTGAGGGTTTTGGAGGACTAGATCCATTTGTAGACTTTTTCAAGCAAGGGTATGGATGTAGAGAAACCGGAAAAATCTACACACAACCATCAAACAAATATTATGACATGTTTCAAAACCCAAGGAAGGCATACCTATGCTTGAGTGATAAAGACTTTTTAGGTATGATCACCATAAAATACATTAGGGATCTTTAATAATATTGAAAAAATGGTATAGACACTATAGATACAATGTGGATCTATACTCCTTTGACCTAAACTGATCGTAGCCACTAAGAATACACAATGGATCTATGAGATGACAAGACATAGCCAAGACCAATACAAAGTGGATCTATGTAATAGTATATGCGTCATAGTTCAAAAGAAATCCTTCGCAACCTGGGAAAAGTATACATAAGAGTGATGACACTCAACCGAGGGTATTCATATCGATCCCGATGAAGTATGAATCTAACCATGTGAATAGATGTCCTGATGTTGAACATGGAAGAAACCATTTGATTACCGGTCAATGATGTAAATCGTTAACAAGCGTGAGGGAAATCACCATTGATGTCAATGATTCCCAAGGTACTCTAGTACATTCCGACGAATGTGAATAGATGAGATGAAGTCGAACATTCGTGGAATCATCTGATCAGAGGTCAATGATGTAAACCCACTGTCGGACATGAGGAGGCCTTCCATTGAGGCATGCAGGTCCCAAGGTACTAACTAGTTTCTAAGTCTGAGTCCCTGGATAATGTGTTGAAGTCGACAGGAATAGACTTGTCGAAGGAGGGCCTTGATGTATCCCCCATCAACGACATGAAACATACACAGAGATGTAATTGGTAGATCGAGTGAACATGGAATGACATGGGTATTGAAACAAGATATTTGTGATGGTTGAATATTGAGGTAGATACTTCACTTGAACACTGAGGCACAACAGTAGAAACATGACATGGACCAAAACTTGATGATGCAGTGGATGCTGTGACTTTCATCAGGTGACCCAAAGGACTAAAAGAAACTTGTAGGATTGGCTCAGTGCAGAGGTTTAGCGGATTACAATCTGTGCAAAGACAAAGTTCTGTGTTCAAGGGCGACCGTAAGAGTTACTGGTAGTGTTCTCAAAAAACTGCTCGGCTTGCTTCTTTCAATTTCCCCCCCATCCAGATAGACGAGTACCTCTTTTTAATTTAATGAGCTCGAGGAGGGTAACACATGCTTGATATGACTCACCTTTGATAAGTCCCTCTTCCTTTGTTTAACAAACTGGAAGAAGTAAGGGTTCGATCCCATATGGGCCCTTCAATGTATGATTGTTTAACGAGTCCAAAGAAGGTAAAATCGGTGGTTTTTCATATTTAGAGAGTCTAAAAACAACTTAAAGACGACTCCAATGTTGTCCTTTTTCATAATGTTAGTCTCGCAAGGTCGAAAAAGAGATAAATTATCACTCGAAAGACGCCCTTTCAAACCTTTTAACGAGTGGGAAAGGAAGCAAGATCACTCAACAATCTTTTCATGTTTAGAGAGTCTGAAAAGAGCTCAAAGATGACTCCAGGGAGTTCCTTTCTTGTTTATTCATGCAGGTCTGAAAAACAGATAAAATTTTACCCGGTTGCATTCTCATGTATTTACGAGCATGAGGAAGAACAAAGACTAAGCTCGGTATGCCCCTAACTTGAAATCTAGGGGATTAATTCTATAATTATCATCAAAGGCTAGAGACATGCCCTCCAATCTTCAATTCATTCACCGACTTTGAGGTTGTCACCAATTTCTCTACTAGATGGAGAAAAATGATAAGGGTGGATGAAATGAAGGTTCAAGAGAGGTGATTGTTTCATTTTTTAACGAGCTTGACATAGGAAAAATAACTATGCTTAGGGCTTCGGGTTCAATCCCCAAATTGTTGTTTCATTTTTTAACGAGCTTTCTACAGAGAGGAAAACTATGCTCAAGTATTTTGTTTCATTTTTTAATGAGCTTGCCACAGAGAAGAAAAATTGTGCTCATGACCTCTATTTCATTTTTTAACGAGCTTCCCACAGAGAAGAGAAACTATGTTCATGAACTCTTCTTGATCATGGATTCTAAGAAAATAACTCCTTGGAAGAACACCATGTCAAGGGACAAAACTCGGTCATGGCTTCCAAGAGATCTTCATTGGATGGAAGAAAATCGCTCTGGAAGGAACACATGTCGAGGGCCTCATTAGGGGTAAGGAGATCAGGCTCCAATAGCCATATCAAAGAGATCACCATGTCAAATACCGGATCCAAATCATCAAGAGTCGAAGTCATGGGAGACAACGCCACATAATTGGCATGCAGTGGGGGAAATACTGTCGTCGTATAAGAACCATTCAGGGAGGTGATCCAATCAGGACCGATGAAGGAAAGTTGATTAATAGTCACAATTATTCCATCGTGAGGGAAATATATCACACGAAAAAGGGTGGACACAACAACCTTCATGGAATAGACATAATCCCAACCAAGGAGTAAAGAGAAATCCAAGGGGTCTCAGACTACCATGACATCAATAAAGATAGTTTTCCCTCCTAACGTTACTAAAAACTGAGGAAGGGTCCCTAAAGGTTGACTAGTTCTTCCATTAAAAGCTCATTGATTCTGTGTAACCGACGCAAGCTGAGGACAACCCAAAGCATGCCAAGCAACAAAGGACAAAATACTAATGGATGCACCTTCATCTATCAGTGTTTGAGGAATGTCCCGACCAAAAACCTGCACTGTAATCTAGAAAGGAATGTGAGATGGAAGAAGATGTCCTATTAGCGCACCCCAATAAAAAAAGGATGGCCTCATTACTTAGAGGGGGTTTCGCAGGAGAATGAGGAATTCCCCCCAGCATGGTAGATTCTGTATCAATGAGAAAAACATGGGCAGTATTGGTTTTACTCTCTAGAGGGAGAGTAGGATCGATCGATGATGGGATCGGATTGACCACACTAGCACTCTTTAGAGGAAGAGTKGGATTGACCGATGACGTAACTGGAGCAATCACTTTGTCACTCTTTGGATGAAGGGTGGGACTAACCGAGGAAGGGACTGTATCAACCAATTTGGCACCCGTTAAAGGAGGAGTGGGATCGACCGAAGACAGAATCGGATCGACCACTTGGGTTTCATTCTCCAAGGGGGAAATGGGGTCAACGGGTGGAAATGGATCGACCACTTTGGTGTCACTCTCTAACGAGAGAGTGGGGTCGACCGAGGATGAAAACGAATAGACTACTTGGGTTACACTCTTTTGATGAAGAGTAGGGCTAATCGATGACAGAACTGGATCAACTACTTGGGTTTGTGGTTCAATTGAGGAGGAAACTAGATTGATCACCTGATCAACCAGAATGATCGGGGATGGAACCGGATTGACTAGTCCATCAACTAATGATGGGTTGGGGGAAAAATTACAATAACCTTTTGGAAGTTGAATTTTTTCCAAAAGAGAAGAAGCCTCATCCATACAAGGACAAAGGTGAGAATAATTATCACCTTTGCATAACATGCAAGGGAATTTGACAGTTGTCTTCTTCTTACCAACCTTAACATCACTAGTTGATAGGGTATCACTGGCATGTCCAACAAAGGTTGATGACGTGGAGGACCACATTTCTAATACCTTGGGAATACCAGGGAAATCCCTCAGAAAGTGGTCACCCTTACAAAGACTGCAAGGGAATTTGGGTTTCAGATTCTTTATTTTAATCTTGTTGACCTCATCAACACTCCCAGTACTATTAATACTATTTGGTTGATTGGATCCAACATTTGATGTTGTTGGGGCCTTGGCCCTTTTCGGGCTCTTCTTCTTCCTTTCTTTCCATTTCTTCTTCTTTTGATCAACTTGACTACTTGATTTAGAGCTTTCACTAGATGAATAAGGAGAAAGGGAAGGAGAATTAATGGGCGAAGAAGGCAAATATTCGACGTGAGGTTGATGTGTGGGTGGTGTATTGACATCTAAAGTATTAGGTGCAGTTGAAACATTGGGAGGATTCAAGATCACCAGAGTGGGGAACAACCAAATCGGTAATCCAATGGTGAGACCTGGAAGACTCATTGTGGCAATGTACGAAGGACCAAAGTTTCCAAAAGAAGGAAAGGTATAAGGTTCGCCAGGAGAAGGGGTTCCCCCATTGGTGCTCTAGGGATTTGATGCCATTAATACAGACTCGACCTAAGGTCTATTAAGTAACACAACCAACACACACTATGAATATGAGAAGCAAACAATCAAAATAGGATAGGATAGCCCTCTGGTGTAAGGGGTACCAGAGCACTCCAACATTTTGTGTAATACCAAAAAGGAGTGTTGGCACTTTGCTAGCAAGGGCAGGGGAGCGCTTTTCTACAAAAGCTCAGAAAAGTTCCCAGAAACTAAAAAATTCAAGAAAATTCAGTCAATCAGGGTGATCATGATGACATAAAGAGGCAATCAAACCAATCTAAGAATAAAAATACAATGTGGAGAAGATCAAATCAGTGGGAAAAGGGAAAAACAATATTTGGGAATGGAAACAAAAATCAAAGTATCCTCCCCAGTGGAGTCATCAATTTCTGTTGTAGGTGAATCCCCCTGCAGACAAGTGGATTCCCTCTTGGCCTCTAGACTCCTAAGACCAAGACAAAAAAGTGCTTAACATGGACATTGACTTCCTTTTAGATCTAATCAAGCTAATAAATGAAAGAGAAGGAGAAAGATATGTACCTTATTAACGACATTTTTTCTTGCAAAGTCTTGGTTGAGCTTCGATCCTGAGCTCCCTAATAGATCCTGTAGGACAAACGAAGATACAATGGGCTTCCTACTCTACTGAGATTAGCTTAATCATAGATCCATCTACTGTAGACAAAATCATATGGAACAAGCATAAGTTTGAAAGAAACAGGCCAAGCATTGATTATATTAATGAGAACGAGTAAAAGTACTTACAATCCTTTGAATGAAGGTGCAACAACTTTTTCCACTTATCCTTGTCCAACCCCTTTTCTCAAGTAATCTCCACTGATTGCTTTGATGGAATCTCACTCATGAAATCATAAGTTTGATGTAATTCCCAATCTTCATTGTCAATACCTTCTTATGAGATCATAATTTAGGTATAATTATCAATCTCCATTGTCAATACCTTCTTATGAGATCATAAGTTAGGTATAATTCTCAATCTCCCTTGTTGTTTATACCACTTACAAGATCATAAGTTTGGTATCAATATCTAGTCTCTTTCTGTCAAGTGATCTCTCTTCTTCCAAACTAGACTTTGAGGTGTCTTAAGTGTCTTTGTGATGTCATTAGAGGCACGCCATAGGCAAGATGGTAGTATATTGTTTGTGAGACTTGCAACACTTGTAGTTAATATGCGACACTTGCAGACAAGATGCGACACTTACAAAACTTGTAATGAGGACACTTGTGAAACTATCAAATGAGTAATTTTGAGGTGTAATAAGGGGATGGTGGATGAAATGGGTTGGGGGTTTAGAAAATTTCTCTGTTACATCCCTGTCCTGAGTTTCTTAGCCACTGTCTCTATGAGGAATGCAACACTAAGTATTTCATTAACATCCTTACCTTTCAACATAGCTTACTCTGGAAACTGTGGGAACATAGGGAGTGTCCTCTTTTTTCACTCCAGTGGTTGCGTATCTTCCTCCTCGTCGGAGTCCATCTGTGTTGGGGCTTCTTTATTATATACCTCTGTGCCTAAACTCAGTCCTACCCCTACTTCCTGACCCCTTTTCTTTATCAGCTCCGCAAGTAGAACAAAATGCATCCTTGACCTGTGCAGGTTGTGTTTGACTCTAGGACACAACATAACCTCCTTGTCGAAGGCCTCCTCATCCAAGTAGAATGGAAGCATGCATGAGTGAAATTCCTCTCTATTGGCATACCTTCACAACACAAATGTATGGTGGTGGTTCATGTTGAATGCTATGTTTTGCGTGTTGTAGTTGAGTAGTTCCTGTGGAATGAGAAACCTTTGTGTTGCATCGATCAGTCTATTGTACCACTTGGAGAACGTTGTGTTGTTGAAGGTGGTCTTCTCCAAGTCCGACCTTGAATGCTGTTAGGCGAAATATATGTCATTATAATAACGTTGTAGTATTTGCCCAACTATTTAATTGTCAACCTGGGGTACATAAACTAACGAAGCACGTGCACTGTTTGTGCAGGACTGAAGTAGAACTAATCTAATCTAATCTATGTTTCTGAAATCAAACTAATCTAAGAAAGCATTGAAACACTAACTAGGAAAGCATGAAATTGCATAAGGGAAATACAACATGTGAAGAGTTAACAACAATGACATATGTGAGCTCACACTATATATCAATCTCAAATTACATTACAATAGTCAAATGATAAAACATGAAAGAATAACAAAGCTAAGAATCCCCTTCTCCTAATTACAAGACTATCTCCAAAAACTCAAGCTTATGAAATGAAGAGAGAGCACTCTCTTATATACATGAAGAAGATAACCATCTCATAATTGCAGATCCACTATTCTCTCAACCACTCTCAACTACTTTCCCATTATTACAAGATATAATCCCTTCAAATCCTCACACATATCTCACATGTATCTTAGATAAGATATTATAACCAAATCTCCGTGACCTTCTCCTTGAAAAGAGGTTTGAATAATTATCTCCTTTGGAATGATGGAAGAGATATTCGAGAAGTCTCTTTGAATTAATCATCTTCATATTCCTACACATTACAAAGCTCACACATAATTGAGATATATATGAAAACATGTATATTTTCTAATATTTAATCATAAATTCACTTTTAATACTAAAATGAATAAAGTGGAAAATAATAATGTGAAACCCAAATGTATATATGAAAATGATATGATGAAGGTTTAATAGGGCGATGAAATGTAAGGAATAGTGAAGGGAAAGGTGGATGAA
>JASDQU010240258.1:0-11948 GCA_032191745.1 Picea mariana | reverse complement strand
TTCCTATGCTAAAGTTTCAGCCTTTTACTACAGGATGCAAACCCAATTTGCAACTACATGTATATGAATAACAGTATGATAGCAGTAAAGGAGAAATTTCAAATCTAGAAGGTATCAACAACAGTTATGTATATGAATAACTTGTCGTGGAGTTAGTTAAGAAAATAGCTTATTTAATTATAAGGGAGACTTAGCTCACTCTATATAATGGAGCTTTCTCTCCATTTCATCAGCGATGGTGGTTGGGAATTTGGGATTGAGGAGCTCTCCCCTTGGGCTACATTGTACATCATATTCACAAACTTTATGAAAGATTGGAGGGATAGCATCTATCTTATGTGAGGCTTTCATGTGTGCAACTTATTTTTCATATGTTGTTTATTGTTGTAGGAAATCCTTGTAATTTTTATGGAGGCCCAATAATGAAGTATCTGTCATTTGGATGGTGTAATGTGAGGATACAATCCCTCTTATGATTATTGATGTTATATTTATCTTGCACCTATCAAAATTAGCAGCTGTTATAATTTATGTAACATCACCCCATAACTAAGTTAATGAGTGGCAACCCTAGCTCTCCAAGGTTAATTTTCTATAATAATTTTCAGCAAGCTAAGGTTCTTTTGTGGAAAATGAGCTCTCATTTACCTTACATATTYATGCACTTGCCCTCTTATATCTAAGTTTCTTTGACTCCATTCTGCCCACAATGTGATTAGGCACTGGTCTTAGGGATTCACCTCCATATTACTTTCCTTAGTCCATTCACTTTTCCCCTATTTCTACAACATTTATTTTTATAGGGCTTACTCTTTAATAACAGCCTTGTGCCTCCATTCCATAGCATTAGCAATTCTAATTAGGGAAACCCCACCCCTTGAGTTGGAGAAAATCAAACCAAAAGTGACAGGAAGAGCTACTGAGGTAACAATGGTTAGCCTTCCTGCATTGCAAAAGACTGGCTCCTTGATTCTTGGGACTTTACATCATATTGGGGGCTATATTTTGTTGTAACACAACCTTTGACAGTTCTCCAACAGCCAACTACCCTACAAACAGGTCCGATCTTCTGTTTCATAGTTACCAAATGGAAAACTCTTGAGATAAAAGAGATAAGAAAGCTAAATAATTCTGAGAAATACATCAAGAATTTTTTTATGTATGGAAAAATATGGGGAGCTAGAATATATCTATAGCAATGGTATTTACTCTTGAAAGTCCATAACAAAACTACATAGTACAAAGAAAACAAAAAACAACAAATTTCAAAACAAACAACAAACAACAACATTTATGATGTTACATACCTGTAGGCTGTAAGTAAACTTTGATGAAGTGACTGCCCCTCAAATCCTCAATATAGTCTTGCTTCTTCATTCCAAGATTATATACAAGAACCAAAGTCCTTACAAACTGTATGACTCCCCACTGAAGCTACGAAACAGTAAACACTCTCACTGCTCATTCTCAACAATTGCAAATTTGCAGGTAGAGGAAAGACTGTGTTTTGGAAGGGGGGATGGATTTCTTATAGATTTCAGATGGTGTTTAAGGTTTCACCAAGTGGCATTAACACTAAATAATAGGTATTTTGGGGATTTACACATGGTGGGTGCCTCAAGTCTATGGGGTTTGTCCCCCTTTTGCAGGATCTGTTACCGTTTTATGGGATCTGTTTCCAGCCTTGTGGGATCCCTTTCCCAGGTGAATCTATGACTGATCTTGTTGGCTCCAAATCCAAAAAGGGGATTTCAGATCCGGTAACATATCTTGGAACATAGTTAATTGTCTTACAAAAGTCTACAAAGAAACATAAGACTTTCAAAGAGTGATGATGCGCCTCCTCAATAATGGCCTAGAGAGTGAAAATGTGGTCGGTGGTTCAGTACTCTCACCGAAAACCTGCCTGTCCTATGTTTCCAAGGTTCCTTCTCTCTATCTGGTCAAAAAGACACATATGAAGCACTGACACGTAGAACTTAGGGAAAGTGTGTACAATCATGATGATCATGTAATTATTAGGGGTCTGATGTATTCCCTGATTTGAAGAATTTGTAATAAGAATTTGAAGTCCATATATCTTCAAAGAGTCCATATATTATTATTCCTTATGGTGGAGAGTTTGGTAATGGGGGGGTAAATATAAAACCATGGAATTCTCCAACCTGATTCATTTTTTCCTCCCCCAACCTCTTCCATTGAAAAAGCAGGAAAGCCTAACGAAGTCACAAAGGAAGAACACCATCAGCCAAGCTGCAATTGATAAGGACTGGCAATCAAGTCACAAAGGAAGAACACCATTGCCAAACTGCAACTGATGAGGATTGGCAATTGAGTCACAAAGGAAGAACACCATTGCAGAGCTGCAACCGATGAGAAGGATTGACAATCTCTTTTTAGCAATTGTGGGCAAGGTACTTGATAATTTTTTTCTTTTTTATAATTCTTTATAGGGTCAAATAAATCCTACAAACTCTAAAAAAAGAGAGCAGTTTTCACCTTAATCATTTTTTAATCTTCTAAATTCTTACTTAAAATGGATCTAGTAGTTATTTGAAGGACTTACATGAATAACATTCACTTTCACTCCTGTGGCTCCTGCTCCGGCCATATATAAATGCATAGAATTATAAAAATCAACTGCCTGATGAAGATTGACAAGGCCAATCCTAGCTTCAACGACCTTATCCATAGCCAAACCCTGCATCATACATTTCACAACTGGGTAAGTCTTGATGGGTATGTGCTTTACATGGAGCTGTGCAATTCCTGGCCTGATTCCACCCAATCCACCACAAAGTGCATGCCAAAAATAAACTTCATCAAGTCCCTTGAACTCCTTCCTTATATCAACAATAAATGCCTTCAGACCCATTTATATAACAGAGGAATTATCTTCACTAGGAATCTCATTTTCCCCAGCTTTGGACTTGGACTCTATCAACATCCTCACTTAATGACACATTACTATTAATAACAAAATCTTCACACTCTGCATCTTCATGGATTTCTGATAATTCTCCATCTGCTAATTTGGTTTTATTATTAGCAAGTGATATCTCCTGTTTGATTTATCTTCTCCTTTGCTTCTGAATAATAACGTAAAGGTTCAGATCCTCTCAATAGAGATGCTATTGCCAGAACATTGAGAGATAGAAAAATCATATCTAGAAAGTGAATAGGTTGACAACAGTGCAAGTCCTATGCCATTTTCTCATGTAAAGACATTCTTATAATTTCCAAACAATGGTATTTGAATTGAATTGAATGACCGTTATTTATGGATTGTCTGATATAGAATTATAGCATCTCTATTTAGAGAGTCCATGACAACAAATGGCACAGAGAATTATTATTTTTCTGTTAGAACCCTCATAATCCTTCCATGACTCATGTTGTTCCCATTCATAGATGAGTGATGGTAAGGTTTTGTCAGTTTAGTAAATTTTCTTGTGAGAATTTGTTTGTTTGACCCAGGCTTTCTCCTAAATGTTTATGCAGTCCCTGAATGCTCATACAGTATGTTCTGGATGTAAATCCAGGGCAAGTAATTGGTGTCCAACCTGCAGATGCAATCTTGGTAATATTATGTGGTTGGCTTTTGAAAAGGAGACAGAATCAAAGCTACGGTTGTCAGGATATATATCCTTACTACAGTAAATTAAGGAATGAAGCTCAGTGTACTTTTAAGCCATGCAACTGCCCCTATGCTAGCTCTGAATGCAAGCTAGTTGGACATAATCCCTTTTTGGTCATTTGAGAGACGATCACAAAGTTTATATGCAAGATAGTTTCACCTTCAACCATTAATATGTGAAGTCAAATCCACTTGAGGTTGAGAATGCTACTTGGATGCCAACTGTGAGTCCTTTCATATAATTTGAGCAAAATCTACTCTTGGTATTTTATTCTTTGCTTTATATGTTCGGAATTGTATTCGTTGTTCATCACACTGTTTCATTTGTAGGTACTCAATTGTTTTGGACAATACTTTTGTACCAATAAGAATCTTATTATAAGATCCCTCCAAGGTTGGAGACCAATAATCATTGACTAACTGTCCTTGGAGAGCATGGAGAGATATTTTTAGGGGGATTAACCACTGATCAGATTGAAGAGCATAAATTTTCTGCCACGAATCTTCCCAAAAAAGAGCCGAGTGCCATCTCGAATTTATCAGAAGCTGTGTTGTTGGATGAGTCCTCTGTTTTCCAAGAAGTGTTCCAAATGAGGGAACTAGAGGGAGCATACATCATTCATATCATCTTAGAAGGGATGATATTATCTACATATGTTTATTTCCAAAGTCCACTTCAAAGTTCTTCTCTATTTTGAAACCACCTCCACCAAATTTTTTCACCAAGAGTTTTGTTCAGAATTTCAAGATCACGGAGTCGAAGATCTCCTTTTAGTTTTGATAAGCATAATGTATTAAGGTCTTCCAAGGCCCATTTTTTAGAATATTGATCTCCCTTCCATAGGAAGTTCCTTTGAAGAGTTCTGAGTACCTTAAGAATCCACTTGGGAGCAACCAGAAGTCTAAGAAGAGATAAAGAGGGATCAATTAAAGAACTGATTTGAGGAGAACCAAGTGACCAATAGTATTGAGGGGACAAAAGGTCCAATTGTAGATTTTCCTACTGATCTTGGAGAGTATATCTCCCCAATAACTATTGCACACCCCAGAGGTGAGCAGGGGGACCCCAATATATTTGGAAAGAAAGGAGCTTTTGGAGAAGCCCATAATGAAGGAGACATGAAATTGAACGGATAAGGTGTTTTGGGCAATAGAAATGAAAGATCTTTTGGAAAAGCCCATAAATGAAGGAGACATGAACATTTATGCTCTTCAATCTGATCAGTGGTTAATCCCCCTGAAAATATCTCTCCATGCTCTCCAAGGACAGTTAGTCAATGATTATTGGTCTCCAACCTTGGAGGGATCTTATAATAAGATTCTTATTGGTACAAAAGTATTGCCCAAAACAATTGAGTACCTACAAATGCTTCAAAATGTAGACAAAAGTTTTGTCTACATTTTGAAGCATGTCAATTGGACGGGAGGGGGCTATATGTATGGTTTTTCTGATTTTCATGGGAGATGCTAATGAAGCTAGAAACTTTAGTTACTTCCTTGAGATTGGAGGCAATGGTTGGAAACTGATTTGGCATGGGGTTCCTCGAAGCATCCGAGAGATAATCACGGTAAAGTTCATGAAATTCACGAATCACGATGGACTAATTATACAAAGAGATATGGCACTATTCTTCTTAAGTGGTGACAGAAAAGAATTGAACCTTAGATGGTCGGGACACATATTGAAGGAATAATAATATATGGACTCTTTGAAGAACTCTAGACTAGGCTAAATTGTAATAAGATTTGAAGTTATCATCCTGCAAATCCTTGTAATGTGTGATAAAATCCACCCATACAATTTTCATGCAGTATGAGGGGTAACAATGACAAAAGTGGAAATAATATAGCACATTGATGATTGAGGACTAGATGCTCAGTACTTGTGGTTATGGATTTCAATGTTAATTCCCTAAATAGTAATAAATGATAGTAGCTCTGGTTGTAGGACTTTGTTGTCGATACAAATGACTATATCCATGTCAACAAAGCAAGCTAGATCCCTAATGTAGTATTGTAACACAGTTCACTTCTCTAGCATGATGTAATTATATAAAACATGATGGTAGAGTCAAGGATGTTGTTCTATTCCTCAATAACAGCCTAATGAAGGTTGGAATCAGCAGATACAGGCAGCATATCTTCAAGCAGGATAAGAATCTAGGTGAAATTTGAACACCAGTGGGCTAGAGAATTTGCAGTAAAGTGATTCATGAACAGTAGATGTGGACCTCAGACTCCAAAATGGTACAAAGTTCATCCAGACTATCAACATCAAAGAATATTCAATAAAGTGACAAGGGAAGACTAAAAACAATGGGTCAATATCATCAGTGTAAAGAAAAAATAGATTCCAGCAATACCAAATTTCCATAACAAAGGAAGTACAACTCAATCTGCAAACAAGTCGAAATGGTCTTGTTCAATTCCACCAGGAGTTTTAACCTACCTGTGAACAATGTAAAGTCACTAGGTAGGAACCAGTTAATGATGATGAGGATGGAAGATGGTTTTCTGTTTTTATTTTCTATGTTGTTGCTAAGCGCCTTGAAGACTAACTATAGTTGGACACCTTATCCATTTTTAAGCTTTTTCTTTTGAAAAGTTATCACTACTAAATTGATGCATTTAAGGATAGGATGGAGTATTCAAATATGTATACAATGTCATACAATGTAGGCAAATCTGAAGAGTGAAAAAAATGTCATACAAAACCAATGTTGCAAAACTTGGCTCGTTGAATGACTCAGTGAGGCTAGAGTATGAGAGTTTGACTTAGACTTGGAAAAATCTCAGAAATTAAACATGGGAAAAAAACAGAGATGACTGCTCTTTTATTATTTTATTTATATATGATTTTTTCCCCCAGGCTTGCAATTCAACTCACTGAGCAGGGAAAAACTCAGCAAGTAGTCAGGTTCATAGTTCAGACTTAGATCTGCAAGTACTCACGAGATTAACTCATAGCCATATCGAAGCCTTAAACAATAAAAGATGGGCCAAAAGAGATAGAAATGCTTTTAAGTTTGAATATAGTTTAGCCTAAATAATCACTTATGG
Source organism: Picea mariana (assembly GCA_032191745.1). NCBI lineage: Eukaryota > Viridiplantae > Streptophyta > Pinopsida > Pinales > Pinaceae > Picea > Picea mariana. The sequence continues at coordinate 5,251 of JASDQU010240258.1, read as the reverse complement.
CCAAAATTATCAGGCCTCGCTATTGCACAAAATTCACTTGAGCACATAATAACTTAACAAAATACTAAAAATGACTCTTCAAAGAAAAAGTAATACAACTCATAAACACTTATGTACTAGGGGGATTGGGAATAAAAGAAAACCCAAATTGATGAATGTTGCTTTAGGGGCTAAAATTCTGTGGGGACTAGTCAGCAGGAAAATGTCTTGGTGGAAGGAAATAATCTTAAAGAAACATATTGGTGGATCCAGAAACTTCAATTTCAAAGAAATCCACCATCCTCGTGGATCTCCAATCCTAAAAACCATTCTTAAAATTATTACCCTAATCAAAACCACAGTTTCTTGGTTTCCAAAGGATGGCTATTTGATTCAATTTTGGGATAATCCGATACTTGGAAATCCTCCTCTCAAACTCAATCACACCTTATACCCTCTTCGTAGATGATGTAAGGAAATTGTCATTTTCTCTCTGATATTTCAGTCTAGAGGGGCCTTGAAAACATGCTTTGGAAGGACTGGGCTCCTCCTCGTCCCCTCACATAACCTCTTGTTCCCTTTTGGGATCAACTTCTTCAAAGCTTGGAAGGAAAAGCCCCAATTTCAAAGAATTCCAAAGATAAGTTTATTTGGGATTCCAACTCTGGAAATTACATAGTTGTTGGCAACCAATTCAATTTTTTCTATTGCCCTTAAGCTGCCTACACCTATGTCTTCTGAACTTCAAATTGTCGTCGCTTTTTTGCAAATAGATGATATTTTCATTTCTTGCGACACTTGCAAATTGATCTCAATTTAGTTTTCACGACTGTAAGCGTGAAAAATCCTCCATTGTTATTTGAACTGTCATGATCTTTTCATTGATATTTTGAGTGGTACTTACCTTTGGTTTATCATTATGTGGCTAAAAGGAATTTTCAAACTATGCCTATTTGGACATTTTTATATTGGTTGCGCAACTTGATTTTATTAAACTAATAAGGCATTGAGCATATAGATTTATATTGTTTGGGATTTGCCTAGTCATCAAATTGCATAGGGGTCATGGTTTATTTTGTTTTTATATGATGTGATCCTTATTTTTATATCTCTTGGCTTGTCAATTCTATAATTATCGATTACCATAATGTTTTAAAAACATTTGATTACACATTTATGCAATGGCACGTGGTTAACATTTGAGTTTGATTTCACATTGAATATTCATGGTTTGAAAGATTATGGTTAATGGAGCGTTGGCATATCACTCATCGTTTAATTCTTTGGTTGAACGAGTGATATGGTTTTGAGCTATGTTATGATTGATTGAATAGAGGATTAATTGGTGGTTGTACTTTTCCATTACTATTATGCATGGTGGTGAATAACTCCACCACCCTCGTATGTGCACATTAATGCTTCCCCTTTGATCGTTCGTAGCTCTTAATGACTCTGCTCCTATGTATTGGTGAATGTTACCCAAACCCTTACCATGTGTTCGCACCATGGCTCCAGTCGTGAGGGCTGAACCCAATGGTAGCCAGGCTTTGTTGATGTTTGACAGTGCCCGCAGTGACCTCAAGGACAATGGGTGGCTCCCGTTCATAAATAAATTCAAGGGTTTTCACTTCTGCGTTGCTAGGAAATTCGCCATGACCTTTGATGGCTGTCGAGCCAAGGTCGGGGATGTTCAATTGAAAATTGACGAGCAATTTCTTAGTTTAGCTACGGGTTTACCTGCCACTGGACAACGATGGTCAAAAAATTTCAAAGTGGAAGAAGTCCCTTGGACATTGCTCTTCCAGTCGCGTAATGATAGCTCCTGTGATAAAGGTTTGCCCGTGGACATGCTCAAGCAACGTTGGCACGATTTGCTGATGATAATCAAACAGTTTATCACCTGCGAGGGTCGGTACGGGTTTGTTTTCCTACACCACCTTCGTTTTCTTATGGTTTTCATGCGCTATCAGCTTAATATGCTTTATTACTTGCATAGAAGCCTGTTTAAAATGTCTAAGAAATACAAAAGGAACTAGGCTGATAGTATCCTTTTTCACTATGGGCTGGTTAAAATGACTGTTGTCTGTCCTTTGGGGTTACATGGAGATTGTTGGAGCGATTTCCTTTCTTGCAATGATTTTGAGGATTTGAACCCACCACAGGTTGATAAACCTGTGGTGAGCGACGACAAGTATGTACCCCGGTACCCTATAGCATTCTGTTACCTAAACCCTTTCCCGAATCACCTATCGACCTACCCCACTCTGTGACCAAGGATGTCGAGACTGTTAAGACTATGGCTAAAAGGCCTAAATCCAAACCTACTGCAAACGCCAAAGGAAAAAAGAATGCCCGTCTAATTTCTCAAATGGTGAGGAACAAACCAAAACCTCCAGTCAATCCTAGCCCTATCGTGGTGAGTGAAGACTCTGACTCGGAAGTGGAGCATTTCTTGGCTAGTGAATACCCCTATTCGGAAGGTCTGTGTGCCAAACCCTCATATGACTTTGTGACAAACCTACCCCCTTGCCTACAAAATGACCCTAACTACCTAGGCATTAAGCTGCCTTGTGACACCCCCGATCATTCATCCAAACCCTCTATTGCTCTGCCTCAACCTACACTGCCACCCTGTGATCAATGTAGCTCATGGTTAGAGAGGTATTATCTTGATGTGCCAATGCTACAGTCCAAAATTCATTCTTTGGAGGACCAAGTTGCATGGCTTACCAGTCAAAAGGCTAAATTGCAAGCCACTAATAAGAAACAGAGGACGACAGGCTCTATTTTGTTTAAAAATGTGGAGTCAGCTACAGTGGTCGTGAATTCAAAGTTGCCATTGCTTGAGCAGCCTCACTAGTATGTCTATCACTTGTTTATATAATGAATTCAAATTTGATTTTGAATAGCTATGTTTACAGCGTCGATTCACTCTGTCACATAAGTATGCATTATGTACATAGTTTTGTTTTGATTAATGGAATTTCATTTTCCCAGTTTAGCTTTGATTGGATTTTCTTCGATTCGATTGATCATAGTATGGATTTGATTGGTTTGATTTAGCTTAAATTGGATACTCTGCTGTCAATTGAAGTCGTTTGTATCTATTATAGACACAAGTTGTTTCTCGTATTTCAATTTTGAACACAATCAAGTTTCGATTCGATTTCATTATAATGTATAAGTTATGATTGGCAATTATGGTTAATTGTTATGGTTTCATGTCCGATATGACCTTCGATCAACAAGAATACAATTCGGATTATTCTCAATATGATCCTGTTAAAATATATCCAAATCAATTCATAACGGTTATGTGGAAAACCCAGCCGGTTACTTCGTATTGGTTTACTGTTAGCTTGACCCTGTTATCAGTTGGATTTGTATTTACGATGGATATGCTGTTTCTATTGGTTTTGTCAAACGAGATTGAATTCATGATTTGTTTCTATATTAAACCCAGTAGTGATTTGTTTGGAATTATTGATTTCGTTCAAATCAAATCGATCTTATATGCACTTATGTCAATTCTATCATGATTGTGGTCAAAGCCGAATCAGTTTGGTTATGATTTTGTATGAATTGATCCTCGTATCTGTCTGAATCAATTTACTTGTGGAATGAACCGTTTAATGTCATGACAGTTATAACAATTGTAAAACGATTCTATCTTGATCTGATCGTATCTTCTGTTTTGGAAAAACATAATGTTGCATATGATTTGCTTGATTGCACTACTTTCGAATTGGATGTGAAACGATTTGTAAGACTGTTTGATTTCAATTCTGTCTACCTGACTATGATGGCAATCGAAACAGAGCATGCTTGTCTCTCTATTTGGTTATTGGATTTTGATCCTATTTGATTTTAATTGGATATGGAACAGTCTTGTTACTGTTCGACCTGATTTTATGGTAACCGTGAAATACAGTATTCCTACCCCTGTTTCGATTGAATCACTTTTGATTTTGTTTAATTTGAATGATAAAATCATTTGAATCATTAGTGATTCGTTTTTATGTTTATTGAGAGAAAATTGGATTTGATTTTTTTTTAAAAAGATTTGATTTGATTTCTATTTGAGCCTGTATGCTATTTTAGACTAGCTACAGAATCAGATGATTATGTAGCTAAGTCTGTAGAATTAGATTTTTATTGTTTAGTTGATGAAATATCTTTCTAACTTGATATTTTTGGTCTATTGCAGATGAGTTCGAAATTACAGTGGATTTGATGAGTAGTTAGGGGATATTTGAAATATTTCATTTGCATTTTAGTTTCCTAGTTTAGTTGATTTTGGGAATATCTTCCCAAATTATGTAAAATAGTTTGATATTATCCACAAGGAGGTTTTACCCTGTGGAGAGACTTACAAATACCTATTATTTTTGTAATAATGATCATCCTCATTTGTGGGAGAACAAGGATATGGAGTTTTAATACAGACTAAGGCAGAATTTGGTGTTTTGTTGCAGCTTTAGCTTCTCATTATATCGATATTTTGTTTCATGTTGTGTATATCAATTTGTATCTGGTTAATGACTACTTTAGCTATCTTAATCATGTGCAAATGATATAATTTTAATCACTGTAATCCATATCTGATTTCTTCCAAGCATTTAGAAAACATAGCAATTGCTTAATTCAGTTTGTGAATGGCAGATTTCTCTTCTTCATAAGTTGAATTATTAAATATAAGTTTTTGCATAATAGGTTTCCCTTATTGCAGAGATTTATAAATCATATAATTGTTATGATTTTTTATGTCTTGTTTGTCCTGTAAATAACTCAAACAACAGCATAGCCTATCATTTATGAGAAGCTTATGGATTAACCGGTGCGAGTTTCCTTCCTCCAACCAGCTTCAAAGTCATCATACACAGGACAAATTAGGAGCGTTTCTAAGTCAGTTTGTCATTTGTTTAGTGTATTTACTAGTAGTTTAATTTAGATATTAGTTTAGTTAGATTTATAGGTAGAATTAGTATATTAGATTGTTTAATTTCAGTAAATATATTAGATCGTTTAATTTCAGTAAGTTTTATTTCTTATTCATAAAATCATAAAATCATAAAATATCCCTGGCTGTCTTAGGGTAGAAAACACATGAGTTTTACAGGTTTTATTCAAATCTGCTACTTGTAGATATTGTATATTTGTGAATAAGTTGTAATTCAATTGGGAATTAGATATTTAATTGTTAGAGTTAGTGTAATAGTAATTAGTAGATTGTATATAGAATAGTTAGAGTAGTTTATATTTAGTTTTAGTT
>JASDQU010240257.1:0-13178 GCA_032191745.1 Picea mariana | reverse complement strand
ACAAGAATAAGAAGAAAATGTCACGGTTGTCGTACATGAAAATTAGGGATTTTTATTGAAGAATATTTTCAGCCTCAAAACCATCTAGAAAAGTGTGCCCTAGACCAAGGAACACTTTGGCACTTTCATCGCACCTTTTCAGTGGGTATATATTCCGGGAAGTGAAACCCTAGTTTTCACAAAGTATCAGAAGTACTAGAAAACCAGAAGTACCAGAGTACCAGAAGTACCAGAAAACCAGAAGCACCAGAAAACCAGAAGCACCAGTCCAAAAATCCACTGATCAAGTTTGAGGGGTGGAATTTTGGATTTTCATAAATCTCACTGCACCAGCTTAATCACCTCAACTCAGTGCATCTGTCCCCTGGATCAGAATTTCAAAATTTGAAGTTTGAAAAATTAGGGTTTCCTCATAAAACCCTAAGTTGCAGTTGCAGTTGCACTCTCAGAACCGGTTGCAGTATCAATTGTACTTGCAGTATTAGTTGAAGTATCATCTTTAGTACCAATTACAGTCACCCTTGAATTTTTTAAGAGTTGGTGATCATTACCACTTCTACCAAATGGTGCCACTACCTACAAATGTCGTCTGAGGTATGTACTCGCACATGTTTAAACGATTAATCTTTAAAGGTTATTTGAAGGAGAAGGGATCTCTTGCCATGGATCCATAAGGATCTCAAGATCCAACACATTCAGAGTAATAATGAAACCTAGGTGTGATCATTATGATATGCATCTATTTGTTATGACATTATTTTGATCAGTGTTGCATGTTGTGGCTATGACCATCATACTAACCTTTGGTCAAAATTAAAGTCAAGGTATTATATGGATTAAAGTTGAGATCATAGAGTTTGTTCTCGAACCCAACCTTCTGTCAAGATAGCATATTGCCCTGGTACAAAAGACAGGTTGAATAAATCACTTGTCATCTTGAGTGAAGGAGACCTGGAAGAAAAGCAACACAGACTCATTCTTGAGGACAAGACTCCAGGTTCCAGGTTTGATTGATTAAGTTGATAATATTCAAAGTTGCACATGACAAAGTTGATAACTACCCCTTTACAAGTAAATACTATAGTTGAGGTAGGAGTCTTTGAAAAGTATTATACTTGGTATCATGTGAGCATATTGAGGTAAATTCTTAATGTAATAGATGCAACTAACATCTCCTCTAGGAGAAACTTCTCGTGTTGATTCGAGGTTACCTTGGATGAATGTGTGATCACAACACTAGAAGAGTGTTGATATCATTTCGTATTGTATTCCTTACTTTTGATCCTTGTTTCAGACTAGTCACAAGTGATAGCTCTAAAGGAGCTACTATGATGATTATTCATGCTATTGTTTTATCTACTATTATCAAAAGAGTATTATTCTTGCTTATTGTTTTGTTGACCTTGTTTCAGGTCACAGGTGATATCCCTGAAGAATCTATAGTGAATGTTGTTGAAGGAAACATATTATATGAGACATGAACAAGACTATGTACATGACCATATACACTCATGTACCAAAGAAGATGAATAAGAAGCTATCTTTTGAGATTCAGAGTATCTCATATGAAGATTAATTGTAAGGAGCAGAAGGCTAGAAAGATGATCTAACATTAGAACAATATCTCATAGTAGAATTGTTCAAAGGTTAATAAAGCCACCTTGATGGGAAGCAGAACTCATTTGAATCCTAAATCAGTCTTTCATACTTAGAATTGGTATTAAACACAAAGTATACCATGTAAGAGATGATGAAGTTTGTGTAGACTCAGAGGAAATCAATAATAAGCCTGATCTCAGAAAGGATAAGATGAAGAGATAGGTGTCGTAAGAAGACTAGATTGTAGCTTCAGAAACTTCTAGGAGATATGAAATCTCTTGGGAATATTCCCTTGTTTCAGTAACGAAGAAGGAAGCCAATCAGAAAGACTAGGATATGGATTTTTCTGTGAGACTAGAAGAGAAGTTAGTATTGACTTTGAAGATTGATCTATACAGATCAAACATGGTACAAATGTACAAAGAATGATGCGTGTCCAGAGGATTATCCCAACAAGAGGGAGAAGACTATGACGAGACACTTACTCCAGTTATTGAAGAAATAGTTCTAGTATTTATGAATACAACCAGAACAACCATGATTCATATATAGTATGGGATGCAGGGAGAGAAATTCCCATATTCAAAATTGAGTGGCAGTCGGTGCAGTACATTATTTGGGTCATGGAGACATTACTAGAATGAAAGATAAAGTTACCTCCATGAAAGAAGAAGATCTAGCTTCAGTATCAGTTATTGAGCCACTCTCAGTTTCAGATGAAATTGTTGCCATGATATAATAAGAGGAGTTGCTCTCAGATTTTAGAAGACACAGTGAGAATGAAGCAGTCATTCTCAGCCTCAAAGAAGATGCAAGTGCAGAGTCCCAAATTCTAGAAGGAACAGTTGCAGAGAGAGTAGAGGACATATTCCCAGACAGTGAGACAGATAGTGCCTTGCAAAAAGCACATAGAGCTAGCACATGTTTGTGCAGATTGAGTTGCAGCTGAGAAAGTGTATCAGATTGGTACAATGTAACGTGAAAAATTGGTTTGAAGATTGAAGATAGAAAGACGCGGGTCTACAGTTTGAAGGAAGCTCTGTACGTATTGAAGCAAGCTCCTAGAGCTTGATTTACAGTTTCCTGAAGAGATTGGGATTTACAAAACAGTAAAATTGATTCTAAACTTTATCTCAAGGTTATGAATGATGAGCCAGTGATGTTACTACTATATGTAGATGATGTATTATTGAAAAGATAAAGAAAATCTCATCACAGATTACAGAGGAAGCTCGCTATAGAGTTTGACGGAAGATATAAATGCATTATCTCTTAGGTCTTGAACTTTGGAAGAGAACAGAGAATATCTTCCTTAACCAAGGGAAGTATGCAGTTAAAATGAAAAAATTTAACATGTTGAAATGTAAATCCATGAACACACCCATGGAAACAAAGTTGAATATCCTAGTAGATAACTCGTCGAAATTGGTTGATGCTACCCTAAACAGAAAAATTATTGGTTCAGTGATGTATCTGACGAATACCAGGCTAGATATATATATTGCCTTGAGTCAGTATCTGGTAGGACCCAGACATGTTCACATTGTTTCTGAAAAACATATGATGAGATACCTTGAGGGTATGTTGGATTTTGGTCTCTATTATACTAGAGATCATGATTTCAGACTGAGTGGTTACATTGATTCATATTGAGCTAGAAGTGCTTCTGATAAAAAGAGAACTTCAAAATATTGTTTCAGTCTGAGGTCATCCATGACTTCATGGTAGAGTAGGGAGCAATTCATCATTGCTCTGAGCACGACATAAGCAGAATAGATGGTTGCATGTTTCACCAATTGTGAAGTCATATGGCTTTAAGTGTTGTTGACAGATCTATTTGATCTAGAGATGGAAGCCACCATGATCCTATGTGATAACTAGAGTTGTATAAAAATGATGGAGAACCTTGTGTTCCATGATGAGTCGAAGCACATAGAGATTTGGTATCTCTTCATCTATGATATGTTGCAGAGAGGAGCCATAAATCTTCAATATGTTAGCATGGATGAACAAGTTGTTGATGTGTTGACCATGCCTCTATCTCATGTAAAGTTTGAGCACTTTCGAGATAATCTTGGTATAGTCTGAAAGGACCTCCCTTGAAATGGGGAGTAGTGTTGATGATACTATGGTATCTTGATCAGTAGTGGTAGCTCCGTTAGGATTCTTATAATCCTATGGAATCTTATGATTCTTGGGAAGATCCTGGAGGTCCGGTAAGGATGGTTTGTCAAAGTACCACGTGGTAGCTCCATTAGGATTTTATATCCTAGGGAATCTTATGATTTATGGGCAGCTCCTTAGGGACTATCAGAGTACCACAAAATGATCATGCCAGCCTAGTGTTGTTATGCCAATTTAATTGTTGTGTTGATGTGCCAACCTAGTGCTATGATGCCAGCTTAATTGTTTTGATTATGTGCCAGCTTAATTATTGTGATGATGTACCATATTAATTGTTGTGATGATGTACCATCTTAATTATTGTGATGATGTGCCAACTTAATTGTTGTGATGATGTACCATCTTAATTACTATGATGATGTGCCATCTTAATTGTTGTGATGCCAACCTCATGATGATGACATGCCAGCCTCATGATGTGATGATGTGTCAGCCTCATGCTGTGATGATGTTCCAGCCTCGTGCTATGATGATGTGTCATCCTCGTGCTTTGATGTCAGCTTCGTGTTGATGATATTGTGTAGCCATCTTCGTGTTGTGATGCCATCCTCATGTTGAAGACTCTCAGCCTAGTGTTGATGTTGATGATGCTCCAGCCTTCGTGTTGATATGTTGTTGTTGTTGATGATGATGCTCTAGCCTTTGTGATGTGATATTGTTGTTTTCAATGTTCTATCTTCCTTTTATTGTTATTGATGATGATGATGATGATGTATTAGTTTTATACTAATCCATGTTGATGCAGTTGATGATGATGATGCCACTTCATCTTCTTGTTGAAGTTGATGATGATTATGCCACTTCAGCTTCTTGTTGAAGATGATGATGATGATGCCACTTAAGCTTCTTGCTAAAGTTGATGATGATGATGCCACTTCAACTTCTTGTTGAATATGATGATGATGATGCCACTTTAGCTTCTTGCTAAAGATGATGATGATGATGCCACTTCATCTCCTTGCTGAAGATGATTATGATGATGATGATGTTATTTCATCTTTCATGCTGAAGATGATGATGTTACTTTAGCCTCACGCTGAAGATGATGATGATGTTACCTTAGCCTCATGCTGATGAGGATGATGATGTCATTCCATCTCCCTATTGTGAATGATGATATTGATGATGAGAAAAACTTCTGATATTTTATAGATATGTCAATCAGTGTTCCAAGATGTTTTTCATGATGTTTCCCTATCTCTCACTTGTTTTTGTTGTAGAATACCCTTATTTTTAAGGTGGAGTGTTGAAATAGTGTAACTGCAAAGAGTATTCTATTTATTATTGATGTATTATTCATTATATCAATCCCCTTTTGTGGATTGATCATGTCGGGTATTGTAAATGACCAAATCCCCTTTTGCGGATTGGTTAAACCCTAATTGTAATGAAATAAATGAAAAATCGGCCCCATAATATATTAAAGTGGTTATAACCACCCATAATATATTAAAGTGGTTATAACCACCCAGAATGAGAAGTCGGCCCTACCAATGAAATGAAACCCCAGTTCAATGCCTACCAGATTGTATAAATAAGAGAGGTCAACGCCTCATTTGTTCATTCACTCACTTGTTCATCAGAGCACAATTTTGGAGCTACAGTTGGAGAAGAAGGAAGAGAGAGAGAGAGAGAGGCACATTCTTGGGAGAGAAATTTTTGTATTGTTTGGTTTATTCTCTTGGCATTGTATTGGTTATCTATATTAAGGAATTTTTTGTTGGGTTTTCTCCACCATGAGGGTTTCCCAGGATAAATGATGTGTCTCTTGTGATTGTGTATTTCTTAGTGATCCTATCTATGCTATGGTTATCTAGTGAATTCAAAAGAAACCTAATAATATCTTAAAACCTTAAGACGGACAAGATGCACCTCAGTTTAAACAAGTACCAACCCCATACAACACTACGTAGCAATAGTATAATATTGTGCAGCAACCATATAACACAACGTAGCCAAAGTACAACACAGCATAACTCCATTACAATACTGTGCAATATAACTAGGCACCTCAGTATAACGCATCATGAGGGGATCAAGCTAGCTACAGAGGTGGAGGGAGAGCAAGAGGAGGCTTTGGAAGAGGTAGAGGAATAGTGGTATGTCACATCTGTCAACAACCATGAAATTATGCAAGAGAATCTCCACTTCCACCAGTGACTTGTATGTATTTTCGTGCATCAGATCATGACACAGAGGAATGTCCTACGTTATTAGGGAAGATTTAAGAAAAGAGGAATCAAAACAATCACAATTTTCAATGGATTTCAGTAGAAGAGAGGGATGAAGGAATAAATATCAACATAGTTACATGCAGAGGAGCTAAAATAGGAAATGACATAGGATGATAAGAGCCAGTACAACACCAATGGGTGAAGAATAATTTTGAACCAAGGAAGCAGTTCGATGCGCAGAATGAGAAGGAGATATTTAAGAAAGGCAGACAAGGATTTTTTAAGTTTTACATTGCGTCGACCTCAACTGTACATCATAGTAAGGAAATACTAGAGAACAAGATGTCATTGTCGTTGGATCATACCATATAAATGCTTCCCCTGGGACAAGTAAGTACAATCAAATACTTTTTTCAATCATGTATAAAATTACTCAATGATCCATCCTCTATCAAAGTATTACAAAATATGTTAGAAAAATGTAGCATCGATACAAAAGGAAAGCTAGAACAAAAAACATTAAATCACCTACATACAATCCCAACATTAGAGATTTCAACATGGGAGATATAATATTGGATCTAGGATCCGAAGTCAATGTATTACCCAAGAAGACATGGAAATGTATGGGAGATCCCACATTAGGATATTCATTCGTTCAGCTAAAATTGGAAAATCATCACAAAATTCTACCAATTGGGAGACTAAAAGGAGTAACAATAGACTTGAATGGAATGCGTACTAAAGTTGACTTCGAAGTAATAGAGATAGTATATGACACAACACCTTACCCAACATTTCTCAGCTTGGATTGGGCATTTGATAACCAGGCCATAATCAAATTAAAGACATGAAAAATGACCTTCGAGTCCGGAGAATATAGGTTCATTGCACCATTAAACCCATACAAAGGGGAAAGGTTCATAGAGCCTACTTTCTTGGACTTAGAGGAAATTAACCAATTGTATAGAAAACTTGTGTGAGATGAGGATTACATAAACCCAACTACAGATGGGATACTCATTTGGTGTAGCATTACTTCATGTGCATCAGACTCACCTACATACAAAGATGGAATGAGAAGGAAAGCTAGAAAAAAAAATAGTAAATCACCTACATACAAAGAGAAGAACAAGTAGGGAGTTCAGGTTGAATCCAAACATTGGAGATTTCAACATGGGAGATATAATACTGTATCGAGGATCTGAAGTCAATGTATTACCCAAGAAGACATGGAAATGTATGATAGATCCCACATTAGGATATTCATTTGTTCAGCTGAAATTGGAAAATAAGCACAGAGTTCTACCAATTGGAAGACTAAAAGGAGTAACAATAGACCTGGATGGAATGCACACTAAAGACGAATTTGAAGTAATAGCGATAGTAGATGACACAACACCTTACCCAACATTGTTTGGCTTGGATTGGGCATTTGATAACCAAGCCATAATCAACTTAAATACATGAAAAATGACCTTCGAGTCAGGAGAATATAGGGTCATTGCACCATTAGAACCATCTGAAGGGTAAAGGTTCGTAGAGCCTACTCACTTGGACTTGGAGGAAATTAACCAATTGTATAGAAAAACTATGTGAGATGAGGATTACATAAACCCAACTGCATATGGGATACTCAGTTGGCGGAAAATTACTTCATGTGTGTCAAACTCAGATACAGGTTTAGAGAACTGGCAACAAGGCTACACAAAGTTTCCGCAAGAATAGACCATGCGGTAAGATGGGTAGGTACGAAAATAAGGGAACCACCCAGTTTCCTTGGGGTAAACAATCTAGAAGCATTCTTGACATGTTAAGAATATGAAGTTTTAGAAAATCAGAGACTCTTAGCACTAGATATATCACTGTAGGCCACACCCGCAAGATGGTGGGGCGCACAAAAGGAAACAATCACGGACTGGTACCAATGTCAGTGGTTATTGTGCATAAGGTTTGGTGTTGAACATAAAAGTAACCAGCAACAGAAGTATGATGGACAGGGGGAACCAACGGAACACTTGGAGAAGTGCATAGCACTATGGAAAATGACACCCCTAGAGGAATGGCGTCATCATTTTGTACACACCTTAGAGGGTATCCTAGTAGATTGGTATATAGACCAAGAACTACATAAAGGAACTATGAGCTAGCCCATACTCCAACAAAATTTTACAGTCACTTTATCATTTGAACATGAGAACCCCAACATAGATGCAACACTTAAGAAAATAAGAGGGGTGATATTCATTAAGGAACCAGAAGTCAAAATCATAACAGAGGAATAATAGCAGAACAGATAGACAATAAAAGAATTGTTGTCATGCTACCCTGTGCAGGAGGAAGTACTAGATGAATATGTCTATGTGATATTCAGATTGAGGAAGATGAAGGAAAGAGAGAAGTGGAAGGTCTGCCTCTAGAATCATAAGTAATTGTTGTGTCAATCAGGGTAAATAAATTCAACATTGGGATAGTTGAGAATCCCAAAATGGCCAACATTGGGGACCACTGGGATGAGAAAATAGTGGAAAGCATAACAAAGTTACTGCACGAGTACATCGACCTGTTCCCCACAACGTTTACAAAAATGAATGGAATATCAGGATAGCTAGGAGAAATGAAGATACCACTCAAAGCTTAGGCAAGACCAATCAAAAAACAACCATATAGAATAAATCTGATATATAAGAAAAAAGTCAAAGCTGAGATCGATAGGATGATCAAAGATGGAATCATAGAAGCTGTGGAAGAGTCTGAATGGATAAGCTCGATGGTAGTTCAAGAGAAAAAACAATGTAGGATAAGAATATGCGTCGACTTGTGGAAGTTGAATGACATGTGCCTACATGACGTGTTCCCTACACCATTCACAGATGAGGTGTTGGAGAACGTAGGAGGACAGTAATTTTATTCATTCACCGATGGATTTTCAGGATACCATCAGATCAAGATAGCACTAGAAGACAGATACAAGACCACTTTTTCTACAGAATGGGGATCCTACCAGTACATGGTCATGTTGTTTGGACTAAATAATGAACCGATAATATTTTCCAGAGTAGTCATAGCTACATTTAAAGAATTCATCCACCAGTTTCTAGAGGTATATTTGGATGATTGGACAGTGTATATCTTGTTGAAATACCATGTATACTTCTTGCGACTGATGTTAGAAAGATGCAAGCAATGCCAGATATCATTAAATATCAAGAAGTGCACATTCAGAACATCGTTTGGGAAACTATTGGGCCATAGAGTATGCAAGAAAGGTTTACTAGTAGATCCTTCCATGATTGCAGTAATCAATAACCTGCCACCACCAAAAATAGTTTGTCAACTAAGAGCGACATTGGGACACACAGGATACTACAGAAAATCCATCAAAGGATACGTACAGATCATTGCGCCAATGGAAAAATTGCTAAGGAAAGACATAAAGTTCCAGTGGAATGAGGATTGTCAACACGGTCTAGATACATTGAAAGAAAATATGGTAATCGCGCCAATACTAGTATTCCTAGACTAGGAGAACACATTCTACGTACATGTAGACACATCGGCCATAGCACTTGGAACTATTCTGGCGTAGCCGAGAATAGGAGAATTGTATCATCCTATAGCATTTTCTAGCAGAAAAATTTCAAAATTGGAACAAAACTACAACACTAGAGAGAGGGAAGGCCTAGCTATGGTCTACGTGACTGAGAAGTTCATACATTACTAACTGAGGAAACATTTCAATATGTTCACAAATCATTCAACGCTCAAATACCTAGTCAACAAGTCAGTGTTGGGAAGGAGAATTTGCAGATGGATATTGTTGTTTCAAGAATTTGACTTTGAAGTAATAGTCAAGATCGGGAAGCTAAACGCATGACCTAATCACCTGTCAAGGGTCATGAATGAGGAGGAACCTACAAATTTAGAGGAAAACCTTCTAGATGCATGGTTATTTTTAGTCCAGATCGTCGATGAATATTTCACAGACATCATCCAGTACTTAAGTACAGGGACTACACCACAAGAATTTAACACCACGCAGAGGAAGAATTTGGTTGTCCAAGTAGTCGACTACTAATTGATTGCATGACACTTATACAAAATGGGCACAAAATCATCTTGAGAAGATGTGTACTAAAAC
Organism: Picea mariana; assembly: GCA_032191745.1. Lineage (NCBI taxonomy): Eukaryota > Viridiplantae > Streptophyta > Pinopsida > Pinales > Pinaceae > Picea > Picea mariana. Next base: position 3,080 of record JASDQU010240257.1, on the reverse strand, counting down.
ATGAAAGACTAAGGATTTTAGTAGAATCCCGTGAGGGAATAGCAAGAGGACATTATGCAAGAAAAGATACCACGTAGAAGGTATTGCACGCAGGACTATGGTGGCCAACCATTCACATAGACTCAAAAGAGTACTTCTATAAATGTGATGTATGTAAGAGGGTTTTGTTATCACTCCAAGATTCACTCCCAGACTGCAATTGAGAGTAAGCTTGGTAAAATAGACATGTAAATGGATTAAAATAGTTTGAATAGGTGGATCAACAAGAAAAGAGTAAAAGGGAGGACATCACATTGCTAAAAATACATTCCATTGGGCATGGAGTCATAAAATTCTGCAGATCATGGAAAATCAAGCTCTCTACCAGATGAAAAGCTTATGCAAATGTGGATAGAAGAATAGAAGGTAAGGAAAGAGAAGAATATCCACATAACAAAGATCCTTTCTATAATATAAATTAAAGAGTGCTTGAACAATATGTTCGACAACACGGGTATTCCAACAGAGGACGAACACCTTTAGTAACCACTCACATAACCATATTAAATATCAACACATCGATGTTTTCATGTGGTAAAAACCCTACGGGGAAAAATCCACAACCCCAGCCAGCGCGACCACTTCGAGCAGTTTATTAATGCAAAGAAAAAGATTACAAAGAGAGTTTACAAGAGAGTTTCTCACAATCGATCATTGGCAAATGACCCTCCATGCTCCTTAAATAGAGATCATGGACCAATCGGGTGTCAAGCCATGGATCAATGGCCATTACGATCGAGGAGAGTATGAACCATCGGATCACTCTATTTCAGGAACATATCGTGACCATCGAATTTCATAACTACAAATGCATACTAATGCATACTAAAGAAACACACTAAGAAACACACTTTTACCTAATGACATATTAGACCAAGTAGATCTTAACTAACTCCTAAGTGTCTAAATATCCTATCATCCCCCCTTAATAACAACTTTGGATAGGATTGAAGGATTTACAATAGTGACACAATAGGAGAAGGAAGGAGGCATTAGAGCCTATCTCCCCTTAATGACAACTTCCTGAAATCCTAACATAGATTGAAGTTTGGAAAACTTCGCTTCTATAAGAGACTTTTTTAAAATGTCTGCAACTTGATTTTCTGTAGGGAAAAAGAGCACTTCAATAAATTGATCATGAATGAGCTTTCTGATGAAGTGCATGTGTATCTTGATGTGCTTGCTGCGTTGATGTTGAACTGGGTCTTTGGTGAGATTGAATGCACTCTGATTGTCACACCAAAGGTTGGTCGAATGTTGCTACTGGAATCAAAACTCTGAAAGGATTTTTCGAAGCCACAAGGCTTCCTAAATTTCATTTACCATTGCTTGGTACTCTGCTTCTGCTGAAAAAAGTGCAATAGCCTATTGTTTCTTATAGGCCCAAGTGACAGGTCCTGAACCAAGGCTGAAAACATAACCTACAGTAGACTTCCGATCGTCAGGGTCGCCGGCCCAATCTAAATCAGTGAAACCAACCAATAAAGGAGTCCCCCTTGAACTATAATGTATCCCAAACTAAACTATACCACGGACATAGTGAAGTATCCTTTTAGTTATTTTCCAATGGCTTTCATGGGGTGTTTTCATATACCTGGCAACAAGACCAACAACAAAGAAAATATCAGGACGGGTATGAGTCAAGTATAAGAGTCTACCAACTAACCGACAGTACATGGTGGCATCAAATTCAGGAGAAGTACAAAAAGCAACGAAGAAGGTCAAAAGCATACTTAGACTGGGAAAGAAAAAATCCTTCATTGGTTTGCAAAAATTGGAGGCCAAGGAAATAGTACAAAAAGCCTAAGTCGATCATTTCAAATTTCTTCTTAAGGATGGTTTTCACATGGTTTAAAAGTTTTGGGTCACTACCAATAAGGATAAGGTCATCAACATAAAGGACAAGGACTATGAGGTGGATTTCTACTTTCTTGGTATAGACATTAGGATCAGAATGACATCTAGAGAACCCAGTGGCAATAAGAAAGATGTCCATTTTGGCATACCAAGCTCGGGGAGCCTTCTTGAGACCATAAAGAGCNTCTTGAGGCGAAAAACAAGGCTAGAGTCATTTTGGACATAGCCAGGAGGTTGTTCCATGTAGATTTCTTCTTTCAAATCACCATGAAAGAAGGAAAATTTGACATCCATCTGATGGACCTCCCATTTATGTGAGGTGGCAAGGGAAAGAACAAGGTGGATGGAATTTGTTTTGGCTACAGGGGAAAAGGTTTCATTATAGTCAATTCCTTCAACTTGGGAAAATCCTTTCGCAACTAACCGAGCCTTGTGTCTTTCAACACTTCCATTTGATGCATACTTAGTCCTGTAGACCCATTTACATTTGACAAGTTTTCTTCCTTTTAGAAGAGGTACAATATCCCAAGTATCATTTTCCATTAAAGAATGATACTCTTCATTCATTGTTATATCCCAATATGGATGAACTGAAGCTTCTGCAAATGTTTCTGGATCATGAGTCTCTGAAACTTGAGACAAAAGAGAAGAGGCTCACTGGAAATGTGAACGTGTTTGACACTGATCTGAAGGATCACCGACAAGACCACCAACTGCTTCTCGTGTTCAATGGACCCATCTAGGAAGCGGTGGAACTGGTGTTGGTTCAGGTTCAAATGACTCATCTGGAGGATGGCGAGTAGGCAGAGGTGGATTTTTAGCTTCACTGTCATCATCTGAAGAAGAAACTACATCAGAAGAAGGAACAAATGCCAAAGATGGCTTGCAGGCCAAAGAAGGCACAACCACCAAATTAGGCTCACAGGCCAAAGAAGGCACAAATGTTGAATTAGGCTCGTGGGCCAAGAGATTTTTGTCAAATTTAACATCTCTTCTAATAATAATTTCATTACAATGTGATTGAAAAAGTCTGTAACCTATGGCATCTTCAGAATAACCAACAAATATACACTTCTCACTTTTAGGCTGCAATGCTTTCCTTTTCTCATCAGGAATGTGAGCCCATGCTATACTTCCAAATACACGAAAGTGACTTACATCTGGTTTAATTTTAGTCCAAGCTT
>JASDQU010240256.1:3405-16738 GCA_032191745.1 Picea mariana | reverse complement strand
TGACATTTCAGAGTTTTGGCTCCTAGAAACTCAAGTGTGAGACCTCTTGTCCTCGCATATCGCGAAATCCCGGTAGGTGAAATCCTGAAGTGGCTTACTGTGAATAGGATTTCGAGTTTCAAGGTTTGAAGAGTTGAAGAACTCGACTCCCTTGCATTTCGAACTCCTGATTTATGAAGTCCCGAAATGCGAAAGGCACCTCTTGGCTTAGCCCCAGGTCACAATCGATGGACATATGGAAGTGAATCCCACACTTGGTGCGTGAATTGTACACTACAGATTTTTCAATGAAAGAACCAATGAATTGGTTTGGTGAAGGTCCCAATTGGAAGACCTAGCCTACGTAGGAATTCGGAAACTTTGTCCCTCGATAATGAAGGAGAAAGAAAAAGGTGAAAAAATTTAGTTCCTCTAGTGGGTGTGTTACATCATCCCATCTACTTTTCTATCAAGAAGTTGTCACAAGTTGAGCGCAACTATACAACCACAAAATAGGAGGGTTTAGCTATGATTTATTCTCTACAAAACTTTAGACATTACTCTTTAGGATCTCATTTTAAATTCTTTACTGATCATTCTGCGTTAAAATATCTATTTAACAAGTCTGTCTTAGAAGGAACAATTTGTCGATGGTTGTTACTATTTTAGGATTTTTCATTTGAGGTGATCATTAAACCTGGAAAATGCAACGTGGGCCTTGATCACCTCTCCATATTAGAGTTAGGAGAAAGTGGTGGAGCAATTGATGATCAACTCCCTGATGCATACTTTTTTCGGGTTGAGGCTGTACCAGAATACCTGGAAGACATAGCAGTGTTCTTAAGCACAGGGCCCTGCCCAGAAACGTACTCTGCAACTCAAAAAATTCATATGGTGGTTCAAGCAGTAGACTATCAATTGATTGCGGGGAAATTGTATAAGTTGGGCCTAGATAGTATTCTTAGGAGGTGTTTCTTAGACCATGAAAGATAAGACATACTATGGGAGTGCCACAGTGGAGTTTCAGGAGGCCATGTTGGAGGGAAGGCCACTACGTAGAAGGTCCTCCAAGACGGATTATGGTGGGCTACACTCTTCAAGGATGAAAATGAATATGCTAGATATTGCGATGTCTGTAAGAGAGTAGGCAAGCCATCACAATGAGACAAATTTCCTCTTTAGCCAGTTTGAGCTCTATAAGCATTTGAGAAATGGGTGGTTGACTTTATTGGACCAATCAACCCCAAAACTAATCATTCAAAGGCCAGGTATATTATTATCGCAACGGATTACCTTACTCTATGGGTTGAGGAAGCATTTGTTCAATATTGCTCGACCGATACTGCTGCCAAGTTTATTTTTGAAAGAATTATCACTCAGTTTGGATGTCCTAGGAGTCTGACCAGTGATCAAGGTGGTCATTTTATCAGTAGTACAATAGAAAATATTACAACAGAGTTCTTAATTCAACATCATAAAATTATCCCTTACCATCTACAAGCCAATGGAAAAGTAGAGGCATTCAACAAGATTCTAGAAAGAGTATTAATGAAGGTTTGTCGTACAAACATGGAAGAATGGGATGATAGAGTCCCAACAGTTTTATGGGCTTACAAGACAACCACAAAAAAAATCCACAACTATACCCCATTCTAGCTATTTTATGGGAAAGAGGTTGTGGTACCTATATATTTCATCACCCCAAGTCTATAAATTGCACATATTACATACATGTCAGAGGATGAATCAGTCGCGCAGAGGGTTACGGAGTTGCAATAAATTGATGAGACCAAGTTTTTAGTAGGCTTTCATCAATCAGTTGAGAAAGCAAGGTATAAAACTTGGCATGACAGGCACATTAAGACTAAAACATTTGTGCAAGGAGATAAGGTCCTACTTTATGATAGTCGATTCCAGAAACATACAGGAAAGTTGCGCATGCATTGGTTGGGACCATTTATAGTTGCGGAGATCCGACCTTCTGGAGAATTCAGACTCGTGCAACTAGATGGTATAATTCGGCTAGGATGGGTGAATGGCGCTCTCCTGAAACCCTATATTTCTTAGAACTGAGCTAAAGGACCATTTCTCTAGTCCAAAAGAGCATGTATAGTAGTTAGATTTGAATTTTTTGCAATCTCTTTGAATTCAGTTAATAAATTTGAAGTGTGCATTGTTGCACTGTGACATGTATTTCATTTTTCCGTCTAAGTGTTGCTTTGGTGCAGAACTGCTTAATCAGCAGCGTAGGATCAAAAGAGCCATGAGTACATTAAAGTAAATCATTAAATGTGACAGGGACCCCTTTGTGGTCGAAGGGAGAGAGAATCAGGATGCAATCCTAGTCCATGTGCCACAAAAACCTAGTCCAGTCATTGCCCTTATGACCGCTACAGTAACCCGTCTGAAATCTATTAAACCATAAAGCTGCGATACGCGAAGATTCCATTAGTATTTACACTAGGATTCTCATCCGTTCAGACAGTAAGGTATGAATTCGACCACGTCCTTGACCAACTTGCTTAGTAAATTCCAGGATCACCCGATAGATTTACCCCGTTACATAGTCTCGTTGGACAACTCAAATCCAAGTTGCATCTATAGGATTAATGATGAGTGGCCTTACTATTTATTACAGATCTTGCCAGCTAAGCTTGAGTATAAGGTTGTGTGAACTCATTGTAAGATGTATTATTTCTGAGAGAGAAATTAGTGCCTTGTTAATTATTAATTTTTCTCACGCCTGTGCAATCCCTCGGCCCTCAGTCATGATCCCCAATCCTAGTTATCCTATTGAAGTCCGTTGAAATTCTAGAGTCACTATGTCGAGAGCTATAGGAAGTAGGATTTTGGTTTCTAAAGACATAGTGTCGGATGAGCCATGTGATCCGAGGGTCGAGATCGTGGGTGATCTCAAAGGGAAGGTCGAGCAAGTCAAACTCTTCAATCTCAACCTAAAAGACCAGGTCTTGTTTCCACAATTGAACATTGATGTATTCTGGAGTGTGGATCCAGATGAGTTAGGAGGGATGCAGTTCATGCTGAAGCCATAATTCATCAACCTCTTCAACTCCACCATCATGAATCTCCAATACATGCCCATTTTCGACACTATGTGGGAGGTGGTGCGGTGTACTAAGTTCCTCATCAACTGTGTACACAACAAGACATTATGGCTCGATAGATGATATCCAATACATGTAGAGGATATCCATCAAATCACAGGCCTCTCCATCGAAGGCGAGAACGTATCCAAAGGATTTCAAGGTCCCAGTAAACATGGGAATAAAAAGGGAGAACTTAGCTTGTATGGATGATTTCATATTCAGAGAGGTGGGCGCACAACCAGGATTGACCCCATTATACCCGAGACATTCATAACATCTTTCTATGTGATCCCTAGCAAGGTGATTCATTCATATTACAAGGGCGAGTGCACATTGGATGCCTTGTATTTTTGCGCCAATAGAGCATTCTTCAACTAGTGCAACTACTTGCTGGAATAACTCTTGGTAGCATGTGAGGAAGCTTAGGAGAAGAGAGACACATTCACCTACGAATATTTGCTATTTGCATTCACCATGTTGAAGTGGATTCCACCTTCAAGAAGACCTCTATCGCCAGTAGACAAAGGATGACTCGAAAATATGTTCGATCCTTGGCACTCAAGGTTAGACTCGGAGAACACCGCATTCAACAACGTGGTTTTCTCAAAATGATATAACTGGTCGCTTGATGCAACTTAGAGGTTGCGTATACCTCAGGAATTTCTCAACCTGAACACACAGAACATTGTGTTCAACATGAACTACCATAACACTTTTTTATGGAAAACGCATGCCAAGAGAGAAGAATTCCACTCCTAGATGTTGCCATTCTACTTGGATGAAGAGGCCTTTGATAAGGAGGTCATGTCATGGCCAAGAGTGAAATGAAACCTGCGCAAGTTGAGGATGCACTACCTTCTACTGAAAAATATTTTGAATAAAAAGGGAGAGGAAGCAGGGGTAGGACTAAGATCGGGCCCACAGAAGAAGAGGAAAGAGGATCCAACGCAGAAAAAATCGGAGGAGGAGGATGAAGACACACAACCACTGGAATGCAAGAAGAGGACATTTCCTTGTTCCCATAGCTTCTAGAGAAAGCTACGTTGACAGGGAAATATGTCAATGACATCTTAAACACTTCTTTCATCGGAGACTCGTTGGTCAAGAAACCCAAGGCATGGCTCTCCCGTGTAAATATTCTGAACCCTCAGCCTATATCATCAACCGTTCCTCATACTCGAGCAATGACTCAAGTGGCCCAAACAATTTACATTTAGGATGACTCTCAACCTAATACCACTCCATCCACCACCATCATTACTGAACAACCCCCATCACCCCCACAACCTAGTATCCACCTCGAGAAATCACCATCCCACCCCAAACCAATGAACTGGAGCCTATGCAGTTGAACCCCCCTGAACTACCCAAACAAAGACCAGAACTCACTAGTCCAAACCCTGAAGTCTTGAGCCAACATATTGTTCCATTTGTACCAATTCAAGACACTCTGCCTTCAACAAAGATTCAAATAGTACCAATGTCACAAGTCCCAAGTCCTCAGTGCACGGCCTCAATGATCAATGTTGAGGGTGCTATTAAAAGGAGAAGAACCTTAGAATCTAAGGTCCAGAAAGAGGTTGAGGTACCAGAGGTTCAGAGGGAACCTGAGTCAAAATCAGAACAATGTGCAACCTCATTTCAAGTACAGCTGGAGCTAGTACTCCAAAATATATAGCAATGTGCAGAGCTGATGCAAATCTTCCTGGAAAAAACAAAATTACTACCATTCCTTCCATCATCATTGAGGATGAGACTTTCATAGATGCCATAAGGTCCATCCACAGGGGAGGAAGAAGTGGAGAAACATTCAGAGAATTTGACGGCCAGTGGACTCCCACTGAAGGTTTGAGTACCTAGGGAGGACACCACTTCTTCTTTTGATCTTTCTCATTGGCCATCAACACATCTAATTGGCATGATCATAGATTCAGTTGATCAATTGGTGCAAAGGATACAACAAGCCAAACGATATGAAAATTTTTCAAGGGAGGAAGCACACCTTGCCCAAGCACACTGAACGAAATAATAATATGCAAAGATCTAGGTGAAGCAGAAACTATAAAGAATCTAGGAGAAGATTGTAGAATCTGGGCCAGATATAGGAAAGGCAACACCACAACTGTATGAATCTAGTGCAGCAGGCGAGCCTGAGTAGCAGATTGAGCTACTCCAGGGAGCATGGTTAGAGCTGGCCATTCATGTAGAGAACCTGAAAGAACAGTTGCGAGAGAGTCAGCATGAAGCATAGCAGCAACCTCGGAAGTTGCAACAACAAATGGAAAGAATTTTAGTTGAAGGGAACAAGGGCAGAGTAACTTTGCACCAAAGGAACGCAGAGTGTACAAATATTTTTCGAGAGGTTAGTGATTAGATGGGCATTATAGCATGGTGCAACCAGACTCTAGAGGACTTGCGTATCATGGTACAGTCACTCAACAAAGAGTACACCACTACAATGTATCCACTAGAACAACAAAAAAAGTTTGACTAGATCCAACAACTGATAATATGCTAAACGTTTTATATGAATCCCAGGGAGTGGCTAAGAGAGAGCTACATGAGTTCCGACCAGTCGTCCAAAACACTTGCTTGAAGATGCACCAGGTGGATGCTACAATTCATTCAGAGTGGAACTCTTTGGTTGTGTCTAAACCCAAGGGAGGCATTACATAAGCAACTCAACAGTTCATCGCTAAAGCATTGTTGTTGGCCAGAAAATGGAAAGATAAAGATGATGAATTCCAAGCTATAAATAAGAGAGCCCTAGAATTGGTTCTAGAGTTGGGCCCTTCGTTTGAAGAGGCGGAAGAAGAAAGTGCTCCATAAAAAGCAAAAAGAAGAACAAAGATAGAGGATAAAGGAAATAAAAAATCACTCCCAAAATCCATGGAAGAGCCAAGGACTTGACTCGAGGGAGAGTCAAGGATTATGGTCAGATCCTGTTAGGGCCTTCGATTTTTATTAAAAGAAGATGAGAAAGCAATACTACAATCCTATTTTTTCTTAGAAAGTTGTGCAAGCCACAAAGGAGCTAGATAACAGAGCAAGGGAGGAAAGCAAAAGTGGTTAGAGGGACAGTGCAACACCAAGAAGGATAAATAAGTTACAACAAAACAAGAATAAGAAAGCATGCAAAGTCTCAAGCCAGAAAATCCCAATTAGCTTATATATACGAGATGTATATGATTGTAAAGGGTTGGTGTATATGGGTTAAAAGGTGTAGACAAAATTATCATTCACTCCATTTAGGTTATGTGATTGTGATTAATATCCATTTTTGGGAAAAGGGTAGATAAACCTTTGAGGAATGAGTTTGGAGCTAGAAAATATTGTAACAAAGTAATGAATTGTCCCTGTTGAATTGTATCTGAGAAACCTTTTGGCAATAATATATGGAAAGACCTACAATTTTGAAATATTTTATGTAATTCTTTGTCTGTGTTTATGATTTTCCATTTTACTTTACTTCTGTAATTCTGAAGAGATCAATACGTTATAGTTGTTTAAAAATGTTGTCGCATCTCTGTTGTCTTTGTTATTAGTTATGAATGGGTTTATATCTGTTACTTGTTAGTTCATCTTGTGCAAGAATATGGTGAATCATGAAGATTCTAGAGATATACCTAAGTATTCTCCTTACCCTTCCCTATCTTCTTGTCTTGTTGCTCTTTGGGTGAGACTTCTTCTCTCCAGAGAAGACGAAAATTCCAGTGCTCTAGAATACTCGGTACCTTTTGTTGGTAACCTAAGTAGGACCCTGGTTTGATCAACTTAGTGCCAACAGTGTGTGTTGCAGTCTATCAGTTGATTGTAGGTCAATTATACAAGCAAGGTGTAGATGGAATTCTAAGAATATGTGTGATGGGGCATGAATGCTCCATGGTGCTAGAAGAACCCCATGGAGGGACAGCTGGAGGGAACTATGCAGGAAAGCCTACAACACAAAAGGTGTTGTGCGTAGGATTATGGTGGCCTACAATACATAAGGATGCAAAATAATACTGTCAGACCTGTGATGTATGTCAGAGGGTGGGGAAACCATCCAAAAGGGATGAAATTCCACTTATGCCCCAAGTAACTTTACAGTTATTTGATAAATGGGTTGTGGATTTCATTGGACCCATTAATCCACCAGCAAGGAGATCATGAGCTAGATACATCATCACTACGACAAAATATTTAACCAAATGGGAAGAAGCAGCCCAATGAAGGACTGCAACGCAGAGATTGCAACACAGTTTCTCTTTGAGAACGTGGTGACTAGATTTGGATGTCCTAGAACTTTGTTAAGTGATCAGGGAAATCATTTTATTAACAATACAATCAGAGCTATGACAAAATAATTTGAGATATATCATTAGAAGAGAACAACTTACCATCCCCAAGAAAATGGTATAGTAGAAGCTTTTAACAAGAATCTAGAGAATGCACTAACAAAGATTTTCAATGTGAATAGGGATGATTGGGATTTGAAGGTATCAATAGTATTATGGGATTACAGGACTACATCAAAGAAGCTTACAGGACAAACACCATTCAGACTGGTGTATGGGCATGAAGTAGTGGTCCCATTGGATTATTTAATACCTAGTTTTTCCATTGCAACATTCACTAGCATGATAGAAGAAGGTGTTGCATAGGAAATATTGGATCAATTGATGGAGCTGGAAGAAGACGTGGTTTTAGCAGGATTTCACCAACGAGTAAAAAAAGCAAAGGACAAATATTGGCATGATAGGCACATAAAGAAGAAACGATTTAAGGAAGGAGGTCTAGCTCTCCTCTATGAAAATAGGTATCTACAAAACCCTAGGAAGTTCAAAATGGATTGGTTAGGGCCTTATGTGGTAGAGGCTATCACAAATGGAGGTGTTGTGCAACTGAAAGATCTTGCAGTGAAGAATCTCAGAGGACTAGTGAACAACAATCGACTGAAACTGTATCAAGACAGTCAACCTACCAACATGAGGTGAAAATAGAGGAAAACAAGAAATATGATTGTACATATTGTATATAGTAGATGTTAGAATAAAAAGACAAAAATCCATAAAAAAGAAGAAAGGCAACAAAAATACAAAATCCATAAAAAGAAGAAAGGTAATGAAAATACAAAAATATAGGAGAACATTAGAGGTTTTTATGTAATATAACTATTAGCATTAATAAGTGCGACATAGAAAAACCAATGTTGAAAACATTATGTGTTGAGAAATAGTTGACATGTATGAAAGTGTAGTGCACAAGAAAAAGTGAAAACTATCAGTGCAGAACAACTATCATTTTTCCATCCCGTTATAAATTTGAAAAGGGAGGAAACATGGCCATTTGTGTTTTTTCACTAAGGATAAGAACAAAGAGTGATATTTTAGCGTGAAAGAGTGTGAAGTGATAACAAGAAGTGGATTTCGCCACCAAGAGTCAGATTGTCGAGAAAGGACTGGCGAAACACGAGAAGCAGTGTTCGGGTGACACAAACATGGATAGAACAGATGCCCACATTCATGGATGTGGATGATATTCACATGCTAGAGTATGAGCCTACTACTACATGTTGATTAAGGTTGGTTGTCATTGATGTCAACCCTTGAAGAAAGTCTGGTAGCGAATTTTGGTAGCACAAAGATTTGGATAATGGACCCAAGGTTGTTTCATGTATAATGGTATGAGTTTTAATATATTTTAAAGTAATACTATTCTATATGGATAGTACATGTCATTCCATTTCTAGTGGTATGTGTAATATCACATAACTCCTCACGGTTAGAGAGTCATGGCCATGAGAAATTGAAAAACCCAGGTTTGGGTAATGGACCCAAGATTGTTTGATGGATAATGATATGAGTTTTGATATATTTTTAGGTACAAATATTCTATATGGATAGTACATGTCATTCTATTTCTGGTGGTATGTGGAACATCACACAACTCCTCGTGGTTTAAGATTTATGGCCTTACGAAGTTGAAGGACCCTCATATGTCATCTAAAAGCCCCAAAAGGTCAAAGTAGTCAAAGTGGTTTAAGAAGGTAAATAATAAAGTGAAGTGATGAGTGTACTATAATTCAAAGTGAATACAAAATAAATTATTTAAATAATAAATTTAATGGAGAAATTAGAAGTGGGTTAACCCTAAAATAAGGAAAGTGGGCAAAGTGACCTAGAAGATGCTTCTAAGGAAGCTACTTGGAGAGTATAAATAAAAGGCAAGGCTCTCTCATTTTACATCACACTTGAGCATATTGAATATATATAGGTGACTGAGGTAACCAAAGGATATCTAATCTTAATTTCAGAGAGAAGGTGAATAAAAGAAGTTTGTAATTCAAGGGAGGATAAATTATTTTGATGATGAATTCTAAGGTATATTATTTGCAGGTCATCTCACCATTTTCACAATAACGTTTTTTATAGAATGATTCAGAATGTGAAATTTATATTCCAATGAGGAAACATATCCAAGTATCTGTGGTAAAAATTTCAACTTGTGGGTCATTGTATTTTTGGAGTTACACTTCGTGGAAACTAGGGTTTGTGGCTAGTCCTGAAACTAGTCTAAAACAGGTATTTTAGGTAAAAACGTCATAACTTATTCATAACAGATAAAAATTTAGTAAGACAGAATTTTTTGGTTAGAGTACATTTTTTAGTATTTTTTGTAACATTTTCAAATCGATTCAACAAATATTTCGTGCGGGGCACTCTCTACAAGGTCACTCTCTAGAATAAGCCAAAATTAAGCAATGTATGCCATTTTTGCTATAACTCCTTTTCTGAGAGGTTCCAAGTAGTGACACATGGACGAATTGCATAAACCAAACTAAAGAACATTGTGTACTATTTTCAGCTCTTTACTCGTTACAGGTGCATAGTTATGATTATTTCAGGTTAGGGTTGTTAACTAATCCCAAACTAGTAATGTGAGACTAAAGAAAAGTTTGATGAAAATGCTAGTTTCTTGTTGTGAAAGTTAAGGAAGGTTTGTAGGTATGTGATCATATACATTAGGTCTATTACAAATTTACAAATCATATTTGGATGATGAAATTGATCAGGGATTTTGGTTAAGGTACATGTTGGGTACATGGTTGAGACAAGTAGTTGATGAGTTGGCACATACATGAGGTGTATAGTTGATGATGTTGGTACATATTGATGATTCATTGTTGATGAGTAGTTGACACATGATTTGTACATATTTTGTTCATGGCTGGATGCACTTGTTTATGGTACAGGTTGATTAAAGATTGTTTAGTACAGTTTGGTTCATGGTTGATGCACTTGTTTATGGTACAGGTTGATTACAAGTTGAGGTACAGGTTGATGCATGGTTGACGCATTGTTCAGGTTTATTGGTACAAGTTTACAATGGTATATCTCATAGTGATAGTGTGACAGTGGTTCCATCATTCTACATCTACTTCAGGACGGTTGGACGGGGGAAGGACAGGTGGTTGTAGGTACCTTCCGATTGTAGCCGGAGAACATAGGGGGTTGTAGCCTCCTTCTAGTTGTATCTAGAGAATAGGGGAGTTGGATATTTCCTCAGGTTGTAGCCTGAGAAACAAGGGTGTTGGATCCTCCTTCCAGTGCATCTGGAAAACAAAGGAAGTTGGTGCTTCCAATGAATGTAATTCTTCAATACATATAAGAAAAATCATTCTATGGTTTTCTCCCGCTTTGGGTTTCCACATAAAACACTAGTGTACTGTGTATGTGTATGATTTTTTATCTGTTTATTTCTTATTTAGCTTGTAGTTATTGGATGATAATTCTACATTGATATAACACTTGGATTGTATGGTTAAAAAGGATTAAATTTCTCTATTATTGATTCATCCCCCCTCTCAGTAATCTAACAATTTGTATCAGAGAAGGTTCCTTCATAAATCAATTTAACCACTGAAAGGTAGATCATGGAGAGAAACAACTTGTATAAAAATAGAATACCCCAGTTCAATGGACAAAATTATGCATTTTGGGGAATAAGGATGAAAACATATATACAGGAACATGGACTTGAAATTTGGAAATCAATTGTAGATGGACACACAACACCAACAGTTCCGCCAACAAATGACAAAGCAGTGAAACTTGGTCAGAATAATTCCAAAGCCAAAAATGCACTTCTGAATGGTCTTAGTGAAACGATATTCACCAAAGTTGCACATTGTAAATCTGCTAAAGATATTTGGGACAAACTTCAAAATATTTATGAAGGAGATTCAAAAGTCAAAGCAACAAAGATTCAAACTTACAGAGGTCAATTCGAACAACTTAAGATGAAGGAAGATGATAATATTTCATTTTACATTTTACAAGTTGATGAAACAGTAAATGCAATCATAGGATTGGGAGAAGAAATTAAAGAATCTGTAATTGTTCAAAAAGTACTAAGATCTCTTCCTATGAGATTTGACCCTAAGATATCAACACTAAAAGAAAGATTAGATCTAAACTCAATAAGAATGGATGAATTACATGGAATCTTCACAACATATAAAATGAGAACTGAAAAGGAAAATCCAGATTTAAAAGAAGCATCCAAAAAGTCAAAGCAAAAGGGAAGGCAAAAAAAAGAACATAGTGGCAGTAGTGACGTCTCGAAATATGATGAAGAAGTGGACAACTTTGTCAAAAGATTGAATAAGGGAACCAACGGTAGGTATAGAGGTAAGATTCATTTAATTTGTTTTAATTGTGATGGTATTGGTCATTTTTCTAACAAATGACCTTATAAGAAAAAGAGAAATGATGAAGGTTACTCAAAAGGAAAACAAACATGTAAAGGCAAAAGAACCACAAAGAAAGTTTTCAAGAAAAGCATATGCTCCAAAGAAGACATCTCATCATTAGATGAAGATGAAGTTAATGACAACGAGACAGAAAGAGATATATTCATGGAAATAGAAGACTCTAATAAAGAAGACTCCAAAGAAGAATATGAAGAATCTGAAGAAGAATATGAAGAAGTCGAAGAATAAATTGAAGAGGCAGAAGTTGACTACCGAGAGGAATTAATGTGTGCCATAGAAGTTATCAGAAGAGAAAACAAGAAAAACAAGAAACTACAAGAAGAACTAGACAAGAAAGAAGACACTCAAGAACTAGAACAAATGATCACAAATTTGAAGGTTCAGATAGAAGAAGATAAAAGAATTGAAGAAGCACTCAAAGAACAACTAGAAGAAAAAGACAAGATCATTGGAAATTTGGAAGCAAAGATTGTCACATTAAGAAAGGATCTTCAAAAGAAAAATATGTAGAACAACTCAAAAGTTTTGGATGACATTATCAACAATAAAAAATCTCATCATGACAAGTCCGGATTTGGATACAATCAAACAGAAAAAGGATCAAGCTCCAAAACAACAGAGAAAGAAACATATCCAAAAAGATTTCCAGAAACAATCAAGGGGGATAGGAAGATATACAAGGAAGATTACAGGGACACTCCTCCACTGAGAAGATTCAGATTTCAGAATCAACAATCGATAGATAGGCCTCAAGAAGAAGAAGAATTCACCAGAGTACCTCCTTTCAGAAGATATTCAACTGCCAGGTATCAAACTATCTTTTTTGGTTTATGTTATGTATGTAATAATTTTGGACATAAAGATATGAATTGCAAAGCTAACAACAGCAACAAAACCAACTTTGAAAGTCATACACAAAGGGGTAATCCAAGAAGTCCTAGTGAAACACAAAGAAGAATTTAGGACATGTTTGAATATTTGAGAACTGAAGTGGAATGTTACAAATGTAACAATTTTGGACACATGGCCAAAGATTGCAGAATGACAGTCCCTCCTAGAGAACCGCAATAGAATAACAACAGTCATAGACATGAACCTCAGAAAAGGACATGGATAAGAAAGTAGGATCAGTATAGCAATGACTAATGCACACTCTCTCTACAAGATAAGCAGAAGAAACGTGGTTGGTATGTTGAAAGTGGGTGTTCAAAACACATGACAAGTGATAGAGATAGGTTTCTTACATTATGAAAGAAAAAATATGGATCAGTCTCCTTCGGAAATGATGATCCATCCAAAATCATTGGAAAAGGCACAATCAGAATTGGGAACAAGAATAAGAAGGCAAAAAATATTCTACTAGTAGAAGATATGAAACATAATATTCTAAGTGTGAGTCAAATGTGTGACCAAGGTCATAAAGTTACTTTTGATTCACAAAAGTGTGAGATAAGAAAATAAGGTTCAAGAAAATTAATTGCTACAGTTGCAA
>JASDQU010240254.1:0-14414 GCA_032191745.1 Picea mariana | reverse complement strand
ATTAATTAATGGAGGATTAATAATGGAGGATTAGTTATAGTTAATGGAAGATTAATAAAAGATTGAACTTATAAGAGTCATAATTATAGTTAAAGGAGGATTAATTAATTAATGTCGATTATTTGACTAAGGAGAATTAAACTATGTAAATTAATTTTAGGGATTAAATAACTTGATGAATGATGAGACTAAGGGTATTATAATTAATAAGGGAAATTAATATGAGTGGTGCATATTGTTACAAGGCTCGGGTTGATGCTTGATTATACACACAAGTTAGAGTAATTGAAGGTTATAGTGTAGCGCTAGCAAGGTGAGAGAGTTGTTAGGATTCATGAATGAAGTTCTTGATCTTAGAGGCTTTCGACCCTGACCTAGCCACTTACCCTAAAGAGAGTAACGTTTGTTTACAGATAAGTAAAAAAAACTTACGCCTAACCCTATGTTTTCAAGTATAAGTTGCGCAAATGAGAATTGCCTTAGGCTCTTCCCTGACAAACATTTGGTTGATGCAGATTCAATTATACAGGATGGTTAGGAATCGAGGAAATCAAGGTCGAGGGGCATCGTCGCAAGGACTGCCAATGTTGCCACCACCATCACTTGAATTAACTCTCATTTTGCGCTCTTTGGAAGCTATAAATGAGACTTTAAAGGGGTGTCATTCAACAGGGATCGAAGTGGAGCCCCCACCATCTACAGAGGGTAACCCTAAAGTGTCAAGGGATTCAGGAGGAGTTCCTCCACCCGAGGACATCACTAGAGAACTACATAAGATCGAACTTCCATAGTTTGTTGGGGGTCATGCTAGTGAATGTGCAGAGGCATGGCTGGAAGGATTGACACGATGTTTCGCCTTAAGAGACTATGCTTACACATCAAAGGCAAAAATAACAATCTTTCAGTTGAGGGACAACACCTTGAACTGGTGGAGCAACTTGGAGAGGCAGTTGCATCTTACCCCAGACACTGTCTCATGAGAACTTTTTGAGGAAAGGTTCCGAAGGAAATACCTACCAGCCTACTACGAGGAACAATAAGTGGGATCATTTCATGCTCTAGTACAAGGAAACATGACCGTGGAAGAGTACAAGATCAGGTTCATGGAATTGGTAAAATATGTATCATACATGGATAATTATCAACGACAGGCAGAACACATTGTCTATGGTTTAAACCCTAAGATAAGGGCCATGGTATGGATGTGGAAACCGTCTTCAGTAGCGGAAGCAGTTGAAAATGCATGTTATGCTGAGAAACACATGAACTTAAATGGAGGTATGATATCGACCTTTCAACATCATCCTAGATTCATGGGGAAGGCCCCTAGGACCTTCTCCAGGGGAGGGAGCTCTAGGCCACCACCTTATGGTAATAGAGTCACACCAAGGACAATTGTCATAGGTATTTTGATGGCAGCGAGTGAAACATCTCGTTCATCACCAACGACACAGACAGGTTCACAACCTTCTTAGAGAGCAGCTAGTAGGGGCAGGGGTTATAGGGAAGGAACTCATTTTAGAGACCATCACAAAGCAGTGCGCAGGTTGCATCTCGTGTACATGTTGGAGATGTGGAGGACCCTATTACCAGGATGACTGCCCAGAGTTGCAAGAAGGATTTGTGCACAGAGAAGGAATGGCCCCGATGGGAAGAACAAGTGGCAGTCACAAGATTTATGCAACAGTTAATAATCGCTAGGCAGAACATCAATCCACGGTGGTGGAGTCTTTAGGTACACTAAATCATATCAATGTTAAAATTTTATTCGAGTTTGGTGCTACAGATAGTTTCATTTAACCTTCTACATTAAAAAAGAGTGGGTTGGAAACCTATGAGAATGATGACTTTAAAAAAGTCGAGATGGCTTCAGGGGAAAAACAAGCGGTAGGACCTAGCATTGATCATTGTCTAGTAGACCTGGGAGTGTGTACTACCAGGTTGAAGGTATATGTCACTGCTCTCGGGACGTATGACCTAATCATTGGAATGGATTGGTTAGAATCCCATCGAGCTATGGTAGATTGTTTCACAAAAAGGGTGCTTTGTGTTGACGATGAAAGAAGGCCAGTAGAGATCCACGGTCTATGGAGAAAGGTGTCTCTATGCTTTATCTCAACTATGAAGGTTAAGAGGTGCATGAGGCAAGGGTTTCAACTATATGTAGTGGAAGCAGTGAATGAAAGAAAATGACCCTCCTTGGATAAGTACCTAGTATTGTCAAAGTTTAAGGATGTTTTTTCGAATGATTTGCCAGGGTTACCTCATGGGAGGGATCTTGATTTTACTATTGAGCTAAAACTTGGTGCAGAAACAATTTCCAAGACTCCGTATAGGATGACAGCGCCAGAACTTTGTGAGTTGCAAATGCAGTTGAAAGAGTTACTCGACTTAGGGATAATAAGGCCCAGTGTCTCACCTTGGGGTGCACCAGTAATTTTTGTGAAGAATAAGGATGGTTCCTTACAAATATGTATAGATTACAGGGACTTGAACCATGCTACAGTGAAAAATAGGTACCCCTTTTCCAAGAATAGATGATCTCTTCGATCAAATGAAAGGAGCAACGATATTCTCAAAAATTGATTTGCGATCAGGGTATCACCAGTTAAGGATTAAGGAAGGTGATACTCCTAAAACTTCCTTTCGAAATTGGTCTGGGCATTACGAGTTCATTGTAGTATCTTTCAGATTAACCAATGCGCCAGTAGTATTCATGAGCCTCATGAATGGTGTATTCCGGAAGTACTTAGACAACTTTGTACAAGTATTTCTAGATGATATCCTCATCTATTCCAAGAATGAAAGAGAACAACAAGAACACTTGCGAGTGGTGTTGTCCTGCCTTAGAGAGAACAAATTGTATGGGAAGTTGTCTAAGTGTTCCTTCTTCCAGAAAGAAATTCACTATTTAGGTCATATCATTTCCGGTGAAGGAATCTCTGTGGAACCAGAAAAGGTAAAGTACATTATGGAATGGCTAGTGCCGAAAAATGCTCACGAGGTAAGAAGCTTCATCAGGCCAACATGTTATTATTGGAGATTTGTGGAAGGGTTCTCTAAAATAGCGAAACCCATCACCACTTTGCAACGCAAGGGGGTCAGGTATGAATGGACAGAAGAATGTGATAGTGCATTCATCAAGATTAAGAGGTTACTAACCTCAGCAAGGTCCACTGACCTCTCGGTCTCTAGATCGCTCTTTTCCCTGAGCCAAAATGGATCTTCAGGATCTTGCTGGAACCCTTTGAACGAATCCATAGGTCCATTCGTCCTCTGGCACAGGCCTTGAGAAAACCTACATGCTAACCCCCTTTTTGGTGCTCTTCTCTATTCCGAACCAACACACACCTCAACGTTGATTCCTTTCCAACTAGCCCCTTATTATCTGGTGAACTCGGGCTATGACCCAAGGCTTAAAAAACACTCCTTTCATGTTTTGGGGTTTCAGAACTCCTGCATGCGAGCTCCCCCAGGCTCCTTGTCCTTTGAATTGCCAAACCCCAAAATAGAGCCTAGCTCCCACTAGCTCCTACCTTCACTCCTGACTCATATGACCTCCGCCCCGTGACCAGCGGCTAACATCCAACCAACTCCTCGGGTTTTCACGTTTCGGTGATGTGGAGAGGTTAACTCCTTGTCCCTCCAACTTCCGGTTGCTGAAAGTCCGAAATCGTATCTACTACAAGATCGACGGCTCTGAGCCTTCCTTGATCTAACGATCCTAGTTCTTTCGAGGTTTCACGATTCGGGGAATTGCAATGCAAGGTCTCGTTCCTTTGTCTTTCGAATCCCCAGTTGCTGAAATGATGAAATGTCTTGGCGTTCATTCTTTTGAGGTTTCACGATTCAGGGAATTGCGATGGTAGGGTCCCGCTCCTTTGTCTTTCAAATCCTCGGTTGCCAAAATGCTGAAATGTCTTACCGTTTTTTCTTTTGGGGTTTTGGGATTCGAGGTTTTGTGATATCGTGAGTTGGGACTCCCTGTCTCACGACTCCTTTACTCTTGACTCTCGGTTGCCAAAATGTTGAAATTTCCCAGCGCCTATTCTTTTGGGGTTTTGTGTTTCACGAAATTAGGGTACAAGGGATATCTCTGCTCCTTGGAGTCCCCAATTACCGAAATATCGAAATGTCCCAGTGCCTATTCTTTTGGGTTTTTCATGTTTCACGAAATTAGGGTACAATGGATATCTCTGCTCCTTGAAATCCCCGATTCCCGAATGTGTGGATATCCAAGGGTTTAAACCCCGTACACCTTCACCTGATCCAATGGTTGTCGAGTATTGGCGTTAGATCTGACGGTTCAGATCTATCCTCCTTGCGCTCTCTCCTCCTGTGTGCCTGGACGTAGATTCAACGGTCCAGATCTTTCCTCCCAGTGCCAATCCAACGACAGATGTGTTCCTCCTCCTGAGCTTGCACCTCTTCCCTTCCCTTGGAATAAATTCGACGCTCGAAGGTCTCGACCTTCAATGCTTCCCTTGCGAGCCCAATTCCTTTGGGTCTCGTCTACATTATAGAAACACTCCCCCTCCTGAGCTTTGTCAACTCAGAAACCTCGAAAGGTTTCCTCTATGAACGTTCTTCTCGTGCTTTCTCTTCTGAGCTTATGGGATTAGGACAAGTCCACTCTTGCACACTCCTAGTGCTAATGAGTATTTCGCTAAACTCAGATCTAAGAAGTTTTCTTGGAAAGAAAACTCCCTATGTCCACCTGGCGTTCTTCTGCTAGATGCACACCTTGCAGATCTTACAGAGTATTCAACAACTTTGTGAGTGTCTTCTCTTCGACACTTCCCTTTCCTCAGAACTTGAAATAGAGTTCTCTGGTGCACTCTATGCACTCGTTTAATGCCCTCTTGGCAGAGCTCTACAACACCTTAAGTAGTTTTTTCTTCCCTGAACTCGAAACAGAGTTCCTTCCTATGCACTCCTTGCACCTCTCCTGATGAGGGTTCAACACTATCCCTCTTGAGCTTTCTTGAGGTTGTCTCACCTCTGTCAATGCACACCTTGCGGACTAGGTGCTCTCCTTACACTCAGAAACTCCAAGACGAGAAGAAATTGAAACTTTTGTATTACTTCGCCAGTTATTCATTTAAAACATGAAATGCATAAAAACATGCAAACACATACAAACAATTCATGGCAGGAAAAACTGCTCTTCTATTAATTCATAAATTCCTATACAAGGTGTTTACAAAGGCTGGGCTATAACAAGTCTCAGCTCTCTCTCGAGACCTCTCTTCTCTGGTCTCTCCTCCTATCTCTCTACTCTAATTTCTTTTTTACAAAATGAGGGCTCCCATGAGATTATCCTCAACCTCACCGTCTCTGAGCTATCCCATCACAGAGCGGATCCTATGACTACATTACATAAATGGATGCCCAGTCCTGACTACGTCCTGGGCTTGTTGCAGGCAACCATTAAAGGAAACCTCAACTACTACATGTACAAAGGCGTGGTCTGGCATTAAAAGCCTTACAACATTTATTGAAATTTCGAATTTCAAAATTGAAAGGGTTGTGCCTCTCCCTTTCTCCATTAAATGCGTGATGGATGTGCTGGCTGGCTAGCATGCTGCTGACATGGAGCGATGCTCCTGCATCATACTCCTCAGCTGGAAAAATCATGATCTCCTGATCATGAGCTCCTCTTCTCCAATGTTGAAATCCACCTGGATCCCAAACCTTCCCTTGGAGCTGTCCATCTACTCCTATGCTTCGTTGTTGTTGCTGCTGCTTCCCTACTGCTCTTGTAGGCTCCCTTCTGCTCAGCTTCTCGTTGCTGGCAGTCTCTGCTACTGAGCTCAAAATTAGCCTTTTGATTTCTTCAATTACCTCGTCCAGCTGCTCCAATGGCTGGCTCTTTGTATGCAGTCTTCTCTGCCGCACTTCTGTCTTCTCAATGGGAACATCTGCTCAATCTCCCCTGCTATCTTTATCTCTCTTTGTGGCACTAAGTGGCCACTTTGCTGTAGACTCCAGCTCTATAGTCTCCTCACTTAACTTTTTCTCATCTTCTTCCTATGGCAGTTCTACTGCTGCCATTTCTCCTATTGGCATACTTCCAACTTCTTCTAGCTTGGCTTGTCGGATGTGAAAACTTTGCACCATCACCCTCTTCTCTAGGGCTTCCAATTCTTCATACACATCAACAAAATCCATGTTGTCTGCTTCATCATTTGTTGCAAACTCCAGTGTTGCAGTCATTTCTGTTTCAGCTTCTTGGCTGAAAATTTTGAGCAACTCGGTTAAATGCTCTTCTTATTCTCCTTGGGAAAACATCAGTGTCTGCTCCACTTCTTCCTCTTCTTTGATAGTCTCTGTTGGTTGTCCTCCTCCTGTTGTTGCATCCGCAACACATGCTCTAGCCTCAACTGGACTGCTTGGTAGGAACACCTCTATTCCTCCAATGATCAGAATTCTCTTTTGATTCTCTCTTGTCAGCACTCCTTGTCTATATGAACTCTCCTCTGAGTTCATGAGACTTTTAGATAGTCTCATCTCTTTCCCCTTTCCCACCTGGCAATTTGGGAATTTTCTGTTACCCACCTGGCAGTCTATGAGATTGTCTGATCCCATCTCATTTCCCACTTGGAAATATGAACTTTCACCACTGCCCCCTTGGCAGTACGCGATACCTTCCACTAATCTCTTTCCATTGCCCACCTGGCAACTTGAAAGTCCACTTCTGCTCACCTAGAAGTTTATGAGATCCTTTGTTAATCTCATACCATTGCCCACCTGGAAATATGAATTTCCATGGCTATCCTCCTGACAGTCTGTGAGATCCTCCAATGATCTCATTTCATTGCCCACCTGGCAATTCAAAAATTCATCCCTTCCCTTCTGGTAATTTATGATATCTGAAACTAATCCCTCTTCCTCATCACTGAGGTTTCCTCCAACTTTTGGCTCACAGATGCAAACCAGCTCTGTGTCACTGAGGCTTTCAGCATACCTCAACCACTTCCTCAACTCTTGTTGTTGTTTCCTGGCCAACAACTTTTGAACAGGCCATTTGGATTTCCTGTTTAGAGGCCATTTGTACCTCCAGTGTACTTTTGCCTCCTGTTGCATCTTCAATGTTAGTTGTTCCATTCTCGCCCTTATCTCAGAGAGTTCTTTGTCAATCTCTTCTTTACTCATCTGCTGGTGGTCTCCTCTTCCACCATGGTCATGGCCTTTAGTATCCATTTCCATCTTTCACCTGCCCTCCTGGCAAGCATATGGATCACTTTACGTCTGAGAGCATCTCCATGTCCTCTTACTGCTCACCTGGATATCTATCATTTGCTGCACACTTTGCAACAATCTTCACAGAGCATCATTACTCTGTCTCCTCCTTCACCTATTGTCTCCTTCGCCTGAATTCTACAGACGAAAATATCAGCTTTGATACCATTTGATGTAGACCCCCTACCTCAGTAGGGTCCACTGACCTCCCGGTCTCTGGATCGCTCTTTTCCCTAAGCTGAAATGTCTCTTCGGGCTCCTGCTATAACCCTTTGAATGAATCCACAGGTCCCTTCATCCTCTGGCATAGGCCTTGAGAAAACCTACACGCTCACCCCCTTTTCGGCGCTCTTCTTTGTTCTGAACCAACACACACCTCGGCATTGATTCCTTTCCAACTAGCCCTTTCTTATCTGGTGACCTTGGGCTATGACCCAAGTCTTAAACAACACTCCTTTCGCATTTCAGGGTTTCGGGACTCCTTCATGCGAGCTCTCCTAGGCTCCTTGTCCTTCGAATTGCCGAACCCTGAAATAGAGCCTAGCTCGCACTAGATCCTACCTTCACTCCTGACTCATATGACCTCTTCCCCGTGACCAGTGGCTAACATCCAACCGACTCCCCGAGTTTTCGCGTTTCGGCGATGTGGAGGGGTTAACTCCTTGTCCCTCCAACTCCCGGTTGCCAAAAGTCCGAAATCATATCTACTACAAGATCAATGGCTCTGAGCCTTCCTTGATCTAATGATCCTGGTTCTTTTATGGTTTCACGATTCAAGGAATAACGATGCAAGGTTCCACTCCTTTGTCTTTCGAATCCTCGGTTGCCGAAATGCCAAAATGTCTTGGCATTCGTTCTTTCGGGGTTTCACGATTCAGGGAATCGCAATGCAAAGGTCCCGCTCCTTTGTCTTTCGAATCCTCGATTGTCGAAATGCCGAAATGTCTCGATGTTTGTTCTTTCGGGGTTTCGCGATTCAGGGTTTTGTGATATCACGAGTCTGGACTCCCTGTCTCACGACTCCTTCACTCTTGACTCCCGGTTGTCGAAATGTCGAAATGTCACAGTGCCTATTCTTTTGGGTTTTTTCATTTCACGAAATCAGGGTACAAGGGATATCTCTGCTCCTTGGAATCCCTGATTGCCGAAATGCTGAAATGTACCAGCGCCTATTCTTTTGGGTTTTTGTGTTTCACGAAATCAAGGTACAAGGGATATCTCTACTCCGTGGAATCCCCGGTTCCCGAATGTGTGGATATCCAAGGGTTTAAACCCTGTGTGCCTTCGCCTGATCCAACGGTTGTCGGGTATTGGCATTAGATTTGATGGTTCAGATCTATCCTCCTTACGCTCTCTCCTCCTGTGTGCTTGGACATAGATTCAATGATCCAAATCTTTCCTCCCAGTGCCAATCCAATGGCAGTTGTGTTCCTCCTTCTGAGCTTGCACCTCTTCCCTTCCCTTGGAATAAATTCGACACTCGAAGGTCTCGGCCTTTGATGCTTCCCTTGTGAGCCTGGTTCCTTTGGGTCTTGTCTGGATTATAGAAACGCTCCCCCTCTTGAGCTTTGTCAACTCAGAAACCTCGAAAGGTTTCCTCTGTGCACGTTCTTCTCGTGCTTTCTCTTCTCATCATATGGGCTTAGGACAAGTCCACTCTCGCACACTCCTAGTGCTACTAAGTATTTCGCTAAACTCAGATCTGAGAAGTTTTGTTGGAAATAAAACTCCCTACGTCCACCTAGCGTTCTTATGTTCGATGCACACCTTGCAGAGCTTATAGAGTATTCAGCAACTCTGTGAGTGTCTTCTCTTCGACACTTCCCTTTCCTTAGAACTCGAAATAGAGTTCTCTGGTGCGCTCTATACACTCGCTCAATGCCCTCTTGGCAGAGCTCTACAAAACCTTCAGTAGTTCTGTCTTCCCTAAACTCGAAACAAAGTTCCTTCCTGTGCACTCCTTGCACCTCTGCTGATGAAGGTTCAACGCTATCCCTCTTGAGTTTTCCTGAGGTTGTCTCACCTCTATCAACACACACCTTGCAGACTGGGTGCTCTCCTTGCACTTGGAAACTCCAAAACGAGAAGAAATTGAAACTTCTGAATTACTTCACCAGTTATTCATTTAAAACATGAAATGCATAAAAACATGCAAACACATACAAACAATTCATGGCAGGGAAAACTTCTCTTCTATTAATTTAGAAATGCCTATACAAGGTGTTTACAAAGGTTGGGTTGTAACAAGCCTCAGCTCTCTATCGAGACCTCTCTGCTCTAGTCTCCCCTCCTATCTCTCTACTCTAATTTCTTTTTTACAAAATGAGGGCTCCCATGAGCTTATCCTCAACCTCACCGTCTCTGAGCTATCCCATCACAGAGTGGATCCTATGGATACATTACATAAATGGATGCCCAGTCCTGACTACGTCTTGGGCTTGCTGCAGGCAACCATTAAAGGAAACCTTAACCGCTACCTATACAAAGGCGTGGTCTGGCATTAAAATCCTTACAACATTTATTGAAATTTTGAATTTCAAAATTGAGAGGGTTGTGCCTCTCCCTTTCTCTATTAAATGCATGTTGGATGTGCTGGCTGGATGGCACACTGCTGACATGGAGCGATGCTCCTGCATCAAAGTACCTACCTTTGGTAGAATTCGCCTACAATAATAGTTTTCATAGCTCCATCGGAATGCCACCCTACGAAGCTTTGTATGGAAGGCCATGCAAAACATTGTTGAGTTGGGAAAGATTAGAAGACCGAGTAACAATCAAGCCAGAATTGATTCAAGAGATGGAGGAACAGGTGCTACAGATTAGGCAGAGACTAAAGGAAGCATAGGATAGACAAAAAAGTTATTTTGATGCACATAGGACTGACCGAAGTTATAAAGTGGCAGATCAAGTTATCATTCGTATCAGAGCCAATAAGAGTACCATTCGGTTCGGGAAGGGGACAAATTTTTCACCTTGATTTATAGGACCATTCAAAATCCAAGAGAAAATTGGACCTGTTGCATATTGTCTCGTATTGCCACCCCACTTGCATAAAATGCATAATGTTTTTCATGTATCTATTCTACATCATTATGTTGCTGACGAATCACATAAACTAAATTGGAAGGAATTGCAAGTATCGGACGTGGGAACCCTCGGGGTAGAACCGTTACGTATATTGGACCGTAGAGTCCGACAACTCAGGAACCGTCTAGTAGACCAAGTTAAGGTCCAGTGGGACAGTATAGTCCAGGATCTGCTACTTGGGAGGATGTTGAGACATTACGATGAGATTATCCCTCACTTTTTTGACCACCTCAAGAATATGTTTCTCGAAGGTTGGGTGTATGTAACACCACCTTTTGACTTAGACAACTAGGATTACCTAAGGCCTAATCACCTTTATTTTCTATTCACAGTGAAACTATTAATGATACACTTGAACTTTTAAGACGTATGAACCTTTATGAATGTTTAAATGTTATTTGAATGATGATGAATATGATGTGATCTACTATGTGGATGTAATTTCTATAAATGTTTAAATGTCACTTGAATGATGATGGATATGATGCGATCTATTATGTGAATGTGAAATCTATGAATGTTTAACGTTATGTGAATGATGGTGGATATGATGCAATCTATTACGTAAATGAAAATTATATGAACGAGTAACGTTAATTAAATTATGGGGATATTATGAGGTCTATTTCTAACTTGTAAATTTTGATATTAAATTTATTGGTATGTGGATACCGAATTGAGATTATGGTCGAATGCATTTACATTATGATAATACATAGATATGTATGAGTTTGTGTTATAGACTAATTTGCAAGTCAATGGGTTATGAAATAGCCAAGGGATAATGGTAATAAAAGTGGATGTCGTGACCACCGACCGAGAAACAATATGGTATGAATCTTTGTATGTGAAATTATATTGGTACAAATGCACTGTTATGATATATGGACCAGTGTAGGTTTTCAGGTGGTGAGACTACCTAAAAACTGAATAAATGATGACAAAATTCCCAGCAACACGACGCCTCTGTATATTCCATTGTAGGGTGTGGACCCTAGTCCTATTAAGAGGGGTGGAGGCATTTCCCACCGTGTATCCTCTGAAACCTGGAGTCATGGGAGGACGGTGTTAGCTCACACTCCACTAGACATGTGATGATGACTGTTAGTTTCTTGCTGGGGAAGCTTGGTGAAGATAGTGACACTTCCTCTTACGGGTTCTATTTGGAGTTAGGTCAATATAGTTGATGCTCCAAGATAGTCCAGCAGAGGAAGGATAGGAATGGAAGATGGAAGTAATTTAGGGAGGAAGAATGAATAGAAATAGTTGAGAGTGTATGGAGATTTTCCTTATGGTGGAATTTATTGTTTTTTCTTCTGAAAAGAAAATGTGTATATACATATATTCATACTTACTTCACTGAACTACAATTGTCTAAATAAACATTGTTGAGCTAGATTATTGTAATTAAGGGATTTCACAAACATTTGATTGGTTTATTATCTTCTATAAAATGAATAGTCTTGTTGATTGGATTGGATGCATACATAAATTACTATAGAGGTGATATTTATTGTTATTAGTACATGCACGAGACTTGTATGTACTAGCTGCACATGCTTTTTTTGCACATGTACACTAGTATGTATGAATTTTCTTGGCTTACTTACTGATAATGTTGTTTATTGGATATGAAGGTGTGAACCATGTGTCATTTCCCTTGTATCATAAATTACTTTAACTTCGGGACGAAGTTTCCTGAAGGGTGGGTGTATGTAACAACCCTAATTAATTAATTAATTAATTATCATGATTAAATATTTGTTGAAAGAATATTAATTTATTTAATTAATTAATTAATTATCATGATTAAATATTTGTTTAATTAATATTAGTTTAATGAATTATTAAGTTTTATTACGAAGACTTAGTTAATAATACAATTTTATTGGTAGATGGACCCATTTATGGAGGGGGGATAAGGTGGTTGAGACTTAATGGGGGATAAGCTGGTTGAGACTTAATGGGGGAATAAGGCGGTGAATAATGAGGAAAGGAGGATAAGGCAAGGGGGAAAACTCGCGAAGAGGGGTCTTGGTTTGTTTGGGGGTAATATTTTTTTCACATTGGAGGAAGGAGAAGGGAGGAGGAGTGGAGACTGTGTATCTATTTTAGTGCTTACAGACTTGAGGACTTTAACAGGGGGCACCTATTGCTGGGAATCTTGGGCTCGGGGGCCAAGAAACTGTCAAGAATCCTAGAGCTAGGGAGCCGGATAGGATGTTCCTAGCTGGCTAGGACGTTAGTCAGTTTTGGGCAGAGCTTCAACTTGGGCAAAGTTAGAGAAAAACATCAGTTTGAGGTATTTATTATCATTATTATTGTTGTTCATTATTTTTATATTGTTTCTTTTTATTATGCTAAATATGTATTCATTATCATGCTCCTCATTTTTATATTATGTTGAACAATGAGTTGTTATTATGTTGAATAGAGAATAGAATTGAATAGAGAACAAAATTGAATTTATGATAGCATTTCTATATCTAGATTTTCTTTGTTAAGGCTCTGTATGGACAGGCCTTACATTTGTTGTTAACCTTTTAGTCTCTACCCCTAATAATAACTTTTTAGTTCCTAATTATTGTCCATTTTCCTTCCTTTCTGGCTTCCCTTATCTTTTCAACCTTGTTCCTTAATTTAACTTGATCTTATGGGATGATGCCTTCATTTATAAATATATTAGACCCTTTTAAGCTAAATTTTTTACTAAGTATGTCATATTTATGGACATTAGAGCTTACCATAACCCAAATCAACCTATCTTTATGTTCAACTATTTTTCCCGAACTTTTCTCTTCTATAATGCCAATTGTTTCAATTTGTGATTTATTTTTTAATTTCTCCTTGACTATTGTTAATGTGTCCTCATATTTTTTTTTATATACTAAAAATTATGAGGTTCAAAGATCTTTTGTTACACTCATGCTCTAACTCTATCAACATATTCATTTCCTCTTTGATAAATATGATATCCAATTTGCATCTCCATTGTTTTTTAAGTCATCTAAATACTTAACAATAGATCCCAAATTAAATAACTCTACTCTATGTTTTAGCAAAATGCAATTCTTCTCCATAAATTTTGCAAATTTTAAAGTGTAAAAACATAATATGTTTTAAGATATAATTAAAATTTTTCATTATTTATTTTTTATATCATAGAAAAACTTTACTTTTATTCAATCCATATCATAATTTAATAAATTAAAAATTAAAATAGATACCAAAATTTAATTATAAAAAACATATTTAATTCATACAAAATTTAATAAATTAAAAATTAAAATGAAAAATTTAATAAATTAAAAATTAAAATAAATTTTACTTACAAATATCTAAAATAAACATTTCAATATTATGAAAAAAAAGAAGAAGCATATTTCAATATTATGGAAAAAAAATAAAATGTTAACTTCCATATATGAAACCTTCCAATATTTTGAAACATTTAACATACATCGAAGATGATATCATCAATTTTAAAGTTTCTTAAGTTTGTTCCCACGTTCTTAAGTATATGATTTTTGAACGTTCCAAATAATATAAATTTAAGAATTGGATCATCTCAAAAGTAGGGCTTTTTGGACATTCAAATAATATAAATTTAAGAATTCGTTCATCTCAAAAGTAGGGCCTTTTGAACATTTCAAATAATATAAATTTAAGAATTAACTAGGGGTGTTCCATTGGTCATTTTATGGGAGATTTACAGTGTTATGTAATTGGTTGAAATCATAAAAAAAAAAATTACAAATATAACAAAGGTTATTGCATAGAGTTTAGTAAATGGTTATTGTAAAAAATAAACATAATTATTAAAAAAAGAAAATTACAAAAATTTAAATCTTATTACATATATTTTAGCAAAAGATTATTGTAACAAAAAAATTGGGTCCTTAAGTAGAGGGTTTTTGGGGCTGCACCACTATTTATGATGCAATGGTTCCCCATATATCATCTAAAGTAGGGGTACGTCATTGTGCTTATTATAGGTATGAGTAATAGGGGTAACTCATTGTGCTTATTATAGATATGAGTAATATTGATTTATTAATAAATATTTGTTGATACATGTTGCTTCA
>JASDQU010240252.1:16496-32195 GCA_032191745.1 Picea mariana | reverse complement strand
TGGGAGGAGTTCTCAGCCAAGAGGGATTTGTAGTTTGTTATGAATCCCGAAAGTTGAAGGAACATGAGAAGAATTATGCCACTCGTGATTTAGAGCTGGCAACAATCATCCATGCCTTGAGGAAATGGAGACATTACCTCGTGGGCAAGAGATTTGAGTTGAAAACAGACCATAATGGTCTGAAGTATTTATTTGATCATCCGACCTTAAATGCCAGGAAAATCAGATGGATGGAGTTTCTGTGTGAATATAACTTTGATATCAAGCATATCAAAGGGAAAGAAAATAAGGTGGCTGATGCACTCAGAAGAAAAGTGCACGAATTACATGCTACAGCCATTAGCATGTACCCGACTGAGATGAAAGACAGAATTTTGGAAGCTGCAAATGCTGATCTGCAGTACAAAAATCTTGTAGCAAAGCTACAACAGCGTGAGAGACCATAGACTAAGGAAAGTTACACCTTGGGAATTAATGGTTTACTTCTGTATAAAAACAGAGTGTATGTACCCAATGTCTGAGAGTTGAAGCTGACAATTCTAAAGGAGATGCATAACATGGCTTATGCTGGACATCTTGGATATCGGAAGACTGTGGCAGCAGTCAAAAGCCATTATTTTTGGCCGGGTTTGAAGAAAGAAATCGCTGAATGCATCGCCAAATGTATGGAGTGCTAGAAAGTTAAGGATGAGCATAGGCACCCAGCAGGGTTGCTGCAGCCTTTACCTATTCCTGAATGGAAATGGGACGTGGTAACAATGGATTTTATTACAGGATTGCCCAGAACAAGCAAGCAGCATGATTCAATCATGGTGGTGGTGGACAAGCTTACTAAAGCTGCCCATTTTATTCCATTGAAAACCACCCACAGAGTAGCAGATGTTGCTGATATCTTCTTAAAAGAAGTTTCACGCTTGCATGGAATTCCTAAGACAATTGTGTCTGATAGAGACCCGAAATTCACTTCGAATTTCTGGAAAGGACTGTTCAAAGGATTCGAAACGAATCTGAACTTTAGCACATCATATCATCTTGAGTATGATGGATAGACAAAGAGAGTAAATAGAGTAATAGAAGACATGCTGAGAATGTATGTGATGGATAGACCATCAAGGTGGGAAGACTACCTGCATTTGGTAGAATTCGCCTACAATAATGGGTATCATGCATCACTGAAGATGAGCCCATTCGAAGCGCTTTATGGAAGAAAGTGCAACACTCCAGTGAGATGGGATAATCCAGCTGACAGAGTAGTAGTTGGGCCTGAGCTGCTCAAAGAGATGGAAGATCAAATAATAAAAATTAAACATAATCTAAAAGCTGCCCAGGACAGACATAAAAGTTATGTTGATAGTAACAGAACCCATAGAGAATTCAAAGTGGGTGACCATGTTTTCCTGAAAGTGAAAACTAACGGGAGTTCCCTAAAGTTGGGAAGTTGCGCCAAATTGGCAGCAAGATTTTGTGGGCCATTTGAGATCATGTAAAGGATTGGGCCGGTTGCATACATGCTTGCATTACTTGCATCTATGAATGTACATAATGTGTTTCATGTTTCACTGCTTAATAAATATGTACCTGATGCTAATCATGTTATTGATTGGAATGTGATTCAAGTGGAACTAGAAGGTGTCCTACAAGTGCATCCTGTGCACATATTGGACAGGAAAAGAAAACAACTCTGGAATCGAGCTATAGAGCTTGTAAAGGTCCAGTGGACCTGGTACGGTCTTGAGGACGTGAAATGGGAGCATGCAGATGTTATGTGGGCAGAGTACCCACACCTTTTTGAAGATTTGGAAAGGCTTGCAGAGACAGTGTAAGTTGCACTGAGGACAGTGCAAAAATAAGGGGAGGGGGATTGTAGTGTCCCCAAGGCCGAGCCCTGTTGTAAACCAAGTTTTGAAAGGAATTGTCATTATGTTTTATAGGGTGGTGAGCCAAGTTCTTATAAGCTGGAAACTTATCTGTTTATTAGGCCAGGGAGCCTAAGTGGTGAACGCCACTAGCCCGCTATTGTACTTGTATGTATGTAGAAAATTTAATAAAATATAAACACCACTAGGTGCAGACCGACCATGATGAATGAGTGAAGGGGGACTGAGTATCCACAGAGTGGGAAAGGAATTAGGGGCTGGAAGGTGGGAAAGGGGCTAATTTTTGAGCCCAGGGGCTAAGCCTAGGGGGGCGCTTAAGCCTGGGAATAATATTTTAATATTATTCCAAAAGATATGTGCATCATATGTTTTTATCCTAAGTCCTTTTGGAAGGACGCGTGATTTTTCAAGTGGTGGGAGGAACGTGTGCTAGTGGAACGCATGCAGTTCCATGGGTGACAAGTGTCAACCCTGGTACATGCGAATAAAATGGCTAGGGTGAGTCGTGAGAAGGTTCAATTCCCATTTTCACCAAATTGTCTGAACGCGTAAGGAGCTCTGAGCAGTATGACTAACCCGACTCCTGTAGAGAACCTTCGGGTGACCCTGTGACTCGAATATCTGTGTCTGATTCTGAGAAATCTCGTGCATGTAACCCCAGCCTACGAGAATCATGTGTTGAATTCGGGGAAGAGTCTTTGCTTGTTCGAGAAATTTGAGCAAGCCTATGCGAGCATTCCCTGTTCCGAAGCCGTGACTGTGAAGCCATCCTGTGATTTCCGAATCCAGTTTTTGGAAAGCCTGTGTCTGTTTTCCCATGGGATTGTTGAGAATACTCAGTACTGGACTGCATGAGGCTTGTTGGTCTGTGAGCGACTCCCTCCAGGTGAGAGAGTGCACAGGGGAAGGAAAGAACTCCTGGAAGGGACCCGGTGGCTGCCATAGAGCCCGAAGACTTTCGGTCTGGTCTATTCCTGTAACCTAAGGTAAGGGAGATTGGTAGCCGAAGGACTGTCCAGGTGACAGAGAAGATGCATTCTCCTGGAGTGGAACAGGCATGTGGGGAATGAGGGTCTATGGGCAGTGAGCATGGGAGATTCCTGGGAGAGCATTCTGTCTCTATGGTTGTGTGTGATTGTTTTCCCTATAACCTCAACCTAAGCCTAGATTCCTTGCCTTGGGGTGGAGCTTAGTCCCAGCTCGAGGGTGACCCACTGTTGAGTTGATGAGCAGTGCGGTCTAAGGATGGGAGGTTCGTGGAAGGCCTGCATTTGGTTGGTGGATCCCACCATTGTTACAAGATAAGTGTCTAACTATGTTTTATTACATTTTATCATGTCTCTACTGTATATGTTATCATGTTTTCCGCTGTGTATACGAATTAATATGGAATGCTATGGATTGTTTAATTATAGCAGTAATGATATGTTTTACTCTGAGTTAAATGCGTTTATTTGTTTAAATGCATGAGATTTATAATACCTGTATGAGTTAGTTTCAAAGTGATGTTATAATCTTCTTTTAATAGCATTTAATCCTTGGTAGCCACAAAAGGTGTGCTACAGTAAATTAATTTTCCTTCTTAGAATGGGTTAAGTATTTTAATTCGATGCATTGATTTTAGTGTAATTTTTTTATAATCCTCATTATGCTATATTAATTTTAGAATATCATTATTTCTATAATGAGTTATAATGTTCTTTCCTATGATGCATTCTATAATGAATGATAATGTTCCTTAGGATGTATTGAATTCTTTGTTTTGGAATACATATAGACTAAAATATTTAACAAAATATAATAATGTCTTCTCATAATATTAAAATAGGAAAATCAATTAAAATTAGTGTGATAACATGGTAGGTGATACATAGAAAACTAATCACATGAAAAAATATTAATGAAAAAAGCATAGCATGAATGATATAGATTAAAAAGAGAGAACTAATCACAACATTTTCCTATGTTACAAAGGGGTGAATAAAGAAGGAAAAACAATGAACCAAAAAAGTGTAGAGACGAAAATATAAATATAAAATATATAGCCTAATTAATTTTTTTTGTGGGGGAAGGCGCACTATGAGTATTTGAAAGTATAAGTAGTTTTAGTTGTTAAACATGTCTTTGAAATTGAATATCTTCCTGAGAAGATATCCTTTCTTCTTTTGACCCTAAAAGTTATCAAATAATTCAACATATCTACATTAACAATGAATTTTGTGTCTCATATACTAAAGAGGGATATTAACAATGAATTTTGTGTCGCATATACTAAAGAGGGATATAATTAACTTGTGTCACATTTGATTAGCCTATAGGAGGAGATGAAACATGCCAAACATCTCGCTCTCCATGATAGGAGATTTTCTGGGGAAAAAATGGTAAGAAAGGCTTGACTTCTTCAAACCTTTCATGAAAAATCATTTGTTCATTTTGGAAGATGATCAATTATATTGGTTGGTGAATTGAGGCAATTTTTTATTGAGAATATAACTATTGTAACAAATTTAGATCCATCTAAGTTCAAATCTATATAGCATCTAGAGCAATCAAATCTCTACATAAATTGTTGGTAACTTAGTCAAACTTTTCTTGAAAATTATTTTGTTAGGGAATTTTCTGGATTCAAACTCCGTGTGAAGTTTTGAAACTTCCAAAACTCCACACAAAAATTTACACACACAGTTTGAATCCAAAAAATTCCCTAACATTATGAATATTTGTGAAAACCTACACACCCATGAAATCTTTTTGTTCATTTTAGAGGATAATCATTTATATTGGTCAATGATTTGAGACAATTTTGTTTGTTGAGAATCTAATGATTGTAACTAACATGATTCCATCCTAAGGTAGGACGGATCAAACACCAAAGGAATCAAATCTTTCCAGATATATAGATATAAGCATTTTCTCAAATTCTTACACCTTTGATCCTTGACACTTATAAATCCATATTTAAAATGGATTTCAATTGGTTTTATTTCTTCAAATGTTGAATTAAATTTGTTTTTCTTCCAAAATGCTTTATAAATATCAAATTAAGCTATAACTATCTAGGCTAATTTAATTTGATTCTTGACACTTATAAATCCATATTTAAAATGGATTTGAACTGGTTTTATTCTTTCAAATGCTGAATTAAATTTGTTTTTCTTCCTAAATACTTCATAAATCCCAAATTGAGCTATAACTAAGATAATTTAATTTATTAATCTTTGCAACATACTCACAGATATTACATCTTAACACAATGAGTTGTAAAACACCTAGTTCTTAATAAAGTATGCAAAGATAATTTACATTATTCTAAATACACATTATTTAATAACTATAAAAACATACACACCCATGAAAATTATTTATTCATTTTACAGGACGATTGATCAATAAATTATTTATTCATTTTAGAGGATGATCATTTATATTGGTTAAGACTCAATTTTTTTTTTGAGAATTTAATAATTGGAACTAACCTAATTCCATGGCTCCATCACAAGGTAGGATCGATCAAACACCTAAAGGAATCAAATCTTTTTAGATATAAACATTTTCTCAAATTCTTATACCATTTATCCTTCTTCACACTTATAAATCCAAATTTAGAATGTAATTAAAGAAATCAAATCTAGAAAATCTTTTTAGGTATAAACATTTTTTCAAATTCTTACACCATTGATTTTCTTCACACTTATAAATCCAAATTTAAAATGAATTTGAACTGGTTTTGTACTTTTAAATACTGAATTAAATTTGTTTTTCTTTCTAAATATTTCATAAATCCCAAATTAAGCTATAACTACTCTAATTTAATTTATTAATCTTCCGAACATATTCACAGATATCACATCTTAACACCGTGAGTTGTAAAATAATAATAATAATAATAATAATAATAATAATAATAATAATAATCATCTATTTTTAAGGTCACGACCAAGCCACCACACCAAATTGGTGTATGAAACCCCTTGTTTGTGAAACAAGGGATTAAATTTATTTTTCTTTCTAAATATTTCATAAATCCCAAATTATTCTATAAATATGCTAATTTAATTTATTAATCTATTTGTTCAAATAGATTAATCTCATTATATATTACTTGTCATTGGACCATGAAACTGGAATTTATCAGTACAGAAACATGCCTGTTCTGTACGTTTCTCTAGATTCGGGGTAAGGAGCCGGCATCATGAGGAAGCTCAGGCTTCAGAAAGAGAGAGGGCCTTCTAGCGAAGACTCGCCTTGCCTTATAGCTAAGGAAATAAGAAAAGCCAAGGAAATAAGTCGTGATTGATCGACTGTTTTTTCTTGGCCGAGCAGCGCGGATTCAAGCCAATAGGATGTACGTAATCCTCGTACATCTTACGGAATGCTTAAGTCGCCCAAATTAAGCTATAACTACGCTAATTTAATTTATTAATCTTCCGAACATACTCACAGATATCACATCTTAACAATGTGAGTAAAATACTTAGTTCTTAATAATAATAATAATAATAATAATAATAATCATTTATTTTTAAGGTCACGACCAAGCCACCACATCAAATTGGTGTATAAGACCTCTTGTTTGTGGGACAAGGGATTAAATTTGTTTTTCTTTCTAAATATTTCATAAATCCCAAATTATTCTATAAATATACTAATTTAATTTATTAATCTTCCCAACATACTCACAGATATCACATCTTAACACCATAAACTGTAAAACACTTAGTTCTTAATAATAATAATAATAATAATAATAATAATAATCTATTTTTAAGGTCACGACCAAGCCACCACACCAAATAAACCAAATAAACATATACAAACATAATTTTCAATCTTTAAATTTATTATAAACTTAATTGGTTTCATCTATAGTTTTATTTGAGCTACTGATTGGGATTGCGACTTGGCACTGCCATGTAGAACTCAAATTCGATTTCTTGAAAAACAGCCCGGATCCAATTTTATTTACAATTTGTTAAAAAGCCGATAAAAACTGTGCCAGAACTTCACAATCACACAGATAAGATTTAGGGTATTATTTATTCACCTGGAGAGAATGAATCATTGAAGTGCTGACCAGTGATATCGTCGACCCTGGTGCAATGCGCTACGATTGTTGTCGTCTGCTGCTCATCTCTGGGTCTCTTCTTCCCGGCTACTAATTGATCTGTCTTGTTCTCCACGGGATCAAGGTTACATCCACCCATTACTCTGGCGAGAGCAGAAATAATCGCCAACGTATCCTTCGAACGATCAATGGTGGAAAATACACTAGAGATCATCGACCGCTCATTCTCCTGATTCTCTATAAAAGATTGTATCGTTTCAAGGGCGGATATAGCTAAAATATCTGCAGAAGGTTGAGCTTCAGTTCGATTATCCATCGGCGTTAACCTCCGACCAGACGTGCAAAGCCACTAGTGTATCTCGAGTTCATACGGCTAAAGTGCTAGGACCCATTTACAACGACTTAAAGGCTTTAGCCGGAATCTAAGTCTTCAAAATTTTGTACTTACTCTCGTCTCAAGACTGAAGAAATTTTCCGAAAAGATTTCAAATTTAGGGTTTATTTTTTTTACAAAGAAAGCACATTTCGTCGAAAGTCTCTCGAGTGAAGAAATATTTTTATTTATTTATTACGGAAAAGTTTCCATATCTAGGGTTTTTTCAAAGACCGCACATTTCGTCGAAAATTCTGCTCAGTGACCTAATTCCTTTTCACAAGTTCCTGTTTTTTTTAGAACGTACATTTCGACCAAAGTCCTGCCTTGCCCTAATTGGTTTTTAAATGAGGAAATATTAGTATGGTCAAATTTCCACGTCTAGAGTTCCCTTATGAATGTAAGATTGGTGGTGGTATATTCATAAAGTATCTAATAATTTAGGTTTCAAAACTGCACCGCTAATTTTTTAAGTAAGATATTATAATGTCGAAGAATATTAATGTTATTGGGTAGGTACTAAATGCATTAGTATTGAGATGGCACTTTGCACTCAAACGTGTAATAGATACGTTATAAATTTAGACTAACGCAAAGCTTTGTTTGTAACTGTTAGGATTCAATTCAATGTTCTCTTGTGTTATGTGTTATCCTTTTGTCTCTCCCTTTCCATTCTTTCACATAACATGAGTGCCATTTGATTTGGGGTTCTGTGTATGATCGTTTGATAGTGCTCACTAATGATGAAATTAATATTTTCACAAGATGTGTTGGTGTGAGAGGTGGTGTACTTTGTTATTGTATAACTTTCTCCATTTTTTCACATACTTTAAGCAATATTAGATATTGGGTTTTGTGTATGATCATTAGCTTTTTATTATATTGTTTATCAAGGAAAAAATAAAAGATGATGTTTTGAGAAGTGGTGTACCCTTTTTATTATATTGTTTATTAAGAAAAAAATAAAAGATGATGTTTTGAGAAGTGGTGTAACTTGTTATTGTATAATTTTTTTTTATATAAACACCAAATTGATATAAATGTTGTTGTGATAAATAGGGTGGAATGTAAAAGTCACAACTTTGTGAATATAAAATGAGAGAAGTGGAATATAGAAATTGTCATTGTTATCATCATTTTTTTTTTTTAATTTTAAGGTCATAACCTCAGAAAAACACCAAATTTATGTGTGAAACTTCATTTCTTGTAAAATAAGAGACCCCATCTATGTATTGATTTGATTGTTTATTTTAGAGAAGTGTATTTGTGACCTCCAACTAAAAATAAAGTTAATCCCACTTAGATTGTAGGATTTTTTTTTCCTTTTAAATGTATATAAGTCCTTTTTAAATATATATAAGTCATTTTTCCATGGGGTGGCTAAGTTAGTTACGCTAAGTCAATGAAAGTGACATTTTTATAGGGTATTAGGTCTCATGCTCAAATTTTTGCGTCATCAGTTTCATGTTTGGTTGGTGATAATTTCCTTTTAATGACCTAGACTTTTTTCTATTAATATTGTTATTTTCTTAACTAAATGGTGTTTTGTGGATTTAAAAGAAAAAATATTTATTATATATATATTTTTATTAGAGATAAAATTTGATTTTTATAATTTTAATGAATGGATTTACAAAGTTGATATTATGTTAACATGCTAAAGTTATTATTAAGTGTTTTGTTAATGAAGATGACCTTTTTTTTTGGGATGATACACACATTTTGAAAATTGTGAAAATATTTTATAATAATTTAAATGAATATGAATATTTGAAAAAGAAGGTTGAGTTTTATGTGGGGGAATTAAAAAGTATAGTAAAAGTAAATTAAATAATGAAAAATGTTATCAACTCAATAAAGTTGAATATAGAAAAATAAATTGCTATCTTCTAGAAGCACACTAAGGTTATTTGTTCGGAAATATTTTATAAGATAAGATGAATGAAAGTGTCTAGAAAACTATTATCAAGTGATTGTAGAATTAATTGTGGGAGAAATGAGATCGGGATTTGGATATAGTGTTTTTCATGATGTGATAGTAAATGATATGATAGTAATTAATCAAATGATAATATATTATTTTCGCAAGTGCTTATACAATTTATTTTGTATGTGGTTTTTTTAATGATTTTCATACATGTAAGGTTGCAAGATGTGAAAAATTAGGTTAAGGATGACATGCAATTTCTAATTAGAAATATAGAATATAATTTTTCTTTCTTTAAAATTAAAATCCATATTTATTATTTCAATGAAAAATATAATTAATGTGCGTTCACAAAAACTCAAAATTTTTCTTAAAAGAGCCTTTCCAACTAAATAACATATGATTCTACATAGTTTCCTAATGATACCATACTTTTCATAGAAAACAACTTCAAAGGATTTACATATTTAGACCAATAGATAGAACCAAAGTCCATTATCAACATCTTCACAATATGTTTATATTATCTAGTTATGTTCCCATGCAGTGGAGAATATCTACTCATATATGGATCAACAAATGGTTGTAGGAAGAGAATCATCATCCTCTTATTTTCACATGAAAGTACCTATATTAAGAGAAATGGATTATTTACAAAGCATATTAATTTTAGAGTTAAATTCTCTCTATATATAATGTTTTTTTTTTCAAAATTTTCTTTTATTTTTTTAATTCTTTCCATAATAGGGAGAGGAGAGATGCTTTTCGTCTTATTTTTATCAGTTATCCAATATATTGTTAGCTTATAATTTCCTACAATTCACAACTGAACTAGTCATTTTCCTACTTCTATTCATTTTCCCAAATTATGTTAGCATCAACTTCATTTTGAAATTCAAGAGGTAACCACCCCCTAGTAAGAATGAGGAAAGATGGCATATATCCCAATAAATAATTACATGCCTCTCCAATCCATATGTGAAATGATTTATTCAAAAACTCTATGCCAAAGAAACAATTGGTTAGGGCCTTTCCATACAATTTACATCTTCCATCAACATTTCTTCACCTAATAAGAGATTAATCTTTTCCTTTTTCTATAAAAAAA
Organism: Picea mariana; assembly: GCA_032191745.1. Classification (NCBI taxonomy): domain Eukaryota; kingdom Viridiplantae; phylum Streptophyta; class Pinopsida; order Pinales; family Pinaceae; genus Picea; species Picea mariana. Next base: position 21,845 of record JASDQU010240252.1, on the reverse strand, counting down.
AAATCTTCTTCCTTCAGAAGTTCTTAGAATATAATTTCTTCAAATATTCCCTTGAATTTTGTACTAGAGCACCTCCATCTATTTCTAAGGCTCTTATATTTCATAACCCCGATCCCCTTTCCACTCTAGACATTCAATGCAAATCCTCACCACAACCCTTAGTTCCCATCTCAAAAAATGATCATCCTAGATTTTGACAAGGTCTATGAACTGTTGGCTAAAACCATGAATCATTCTCCCAAGTTCTTTAATGAAGGATTAATCTCAATATCTCTCTACACGAGTTAAAGTAACCATTGCATTTGTTGGTGGGTTTTTGTCATAGGGCCGAGAAAACACACTTTTAGCTTGATAGTTATGGATCAAGCAATATAAAAGTGGTCAATTAACCTATAAGTAAAAACCTAGATATGTTCACATACATTAAACTCTAAACCATGCAAGAAGTGAAATATAAATACATAAAAGAAACATCAATTGACATGAAAAAGGAAATAAATAATGTGAAATTTTCCATTAACCCAATAGAATGGAAAAGTAAACAACAAATGATGAAGAATATTGATGAAGTCAAATAGGCTCCAAATCCCCTCATGTTGATGTTTCCTTTTCTTTTTTGTTGTTCTCTAAATCCAACCTTGATTAACAAAGAAGGTAAATAGACTAAAATGTGGAATCAAGAGAAAGGGGTTCTCAAGATTATAGTGGTCTTCCATCATCATAACCTTACATATATGAATTAATCTAGATGAGTGAACTCAATGGATTTATTTATAGTTGTATGGTGGAAACATATATTGACCTGGTTTTCTTTATATTGGTTGAATATGACGAGACCAAAGGTTAAAAGTAGAAATTAGGGTTTGACAAGGTCCATATGTAGCTAACATTCCACCATGATAACTTAGGTACATTGATGGGGTTGAAAAATAGTTAAAAATAATGACTTTTTGTAATATCCCTAAGGCCGAAACCAATTGTAAATGTCAATGAAAATGTACTTAAGATGGTGAGTTGTATGACATCATTTTATATGCACATTTCATGGTATAGTGCTCGCATGTACTGCACAGTAAAAAGATGAAGTGTGCACATTCCTAGATACCGCGCACAACAACATGAGTGCTCACAATTGTGAGGCCAACGAGCCTTTGTTTATATGCTATGTTTTATAGGCTGGTGAGCCAATGATTATAAGTTAGGATGCTTATGTTTTGATTAGGTCGGAGAGCCTAGATGTTAAAGGCTAGTGCGCATGTTTTTGTGAGGCCAGTGCACATTCCTAGATACCGCGCGCAACAACATGAGTTCTCACATTTGTGAGGCCAACGAGCCTTGGTTTATATGCTATGTTTTATAGCTCAGTGGGTTGTTGGGTGTGTTACAGTATGTTCCGCAGAGAGAACAAGAGAGTTCTCTGGTGTAGCATGGCCCAACATGGATGGCCAGGGACGTTACAAATTGGTATTAGAGTTACAATTTTCAACACTAAGCCTGGATGGGCCGAACAAGTTAAGTTGAAGCGAAATTTCACAGAGGATTTATTTCAAAGTGGTCAAATTTCAAGTTGCAGAGCGTCCAACTACAATATGGTACAAAAATTGGGAAAAAGCCCCAATTTTGGTTGGTAAATTCATTGGGAAAATGAGAAATTCAGCCATGTGGTAAGATATTATTGATTTAATATCTGTTCTAGCAAATTCGAACCTGGAATTGGTTGGGTTTGAAGTTACAGTAAAGCCATTATAGTTGGAGCGAGATTAGTAAAGAAAATTCTCAATTCGTGAATTGATTTTGGGGAAATTTGTTCTAGAAATGTCAAATCACAACGATTTGTTGTTGCAGAGGTTGAATTGGTGTTTTTGGGGTGAAATTGAACGAATTTCGTGGTTGTAGAATGTCTATGGTAAATTGGGAAAAGTTAGGAAAAAGCCCCAATTTCTGCAGTGGAATTCACGAGGATTTGATATGCATAAAGGTGAATGTGCATAGGTGGGCGCACTAAAAATGCATGATGCGCGGTGGAAAGCTTGTGATAGGTAAAATTCAGCACTACACGACAAGATATTGGCATGCTGGTGCATGTGCTAAATTTCAGTGCCATGCAGAAAAATGTTAGTGTGCAGATGTGCGCGCTAAATTTTGGTACCGCGTAGAAAAATAGTGGTTTTTTGGTGCGCATGCTAAATTTTGGCGCCGTGCGAAAAAATGTTGGTGTGTGAGTACGCGCAGTAAATTTGGCATTGCGTAGTGTGCATACACATAAGAAGTGTGTGCGGTGTGGACATTTATAATAATGGCGCGCGTGGTGTGTGCAATATTGGCATAATGTAGTGGAGTTTTGTAGTTGCGCGCACAATGTGAGTATATGTTGTCGTGCGACAGTTTTGTTAATGGTACGCATAGAGTTTTGGTGTGCAGTGGAGATGTACTAAAATCTGGCATGGTGCAGCGTGTTGAGTGAAATGTGCATAGAATATCAGTGCGTGGTACAAAAACTGTGCACGGTGGATACCAGCACGTGGTACAAAAACTGTGCGTGGTGGATATTGGCACGTGACATAAAAGTAGTGTGCACAAGTTAGTGGTGCGACAGAGAAGTGATAGACAGTGGGTTTAAGGAGCATGAAGCAAGATTTACCTTGTGGTGTTACTTCACATGGTAAATATGGGTGTACAGGTTTAAATTTGTGTGTGCGAAGTCATTTGGAGGGCGAACAATAGCAGAAAATCAACGATTTTCTACAACGTTTTATATCATTTGAACGCCATCTTTTTGCAGTGCATTTTTGAGGGCCTTAAGATCATTTTTAACAAATAAAGGTACACTTTGTCTCTGCAGCTCAAATAAAAGAGCTCGGATAGATCTTTCTAGTGGTGTAAACTGTTAATCAAACAAAGATTTTTTGAGAAAGTTACAGCACAAACAGTGGAGGGTAAATTTTATGACCCAACTAACTTCAAAGGGCCATAACTTTCTGCTCTGAAATTGGATTAAGGCGTAGGAGCAGTCAATGAAAATCTATTGAACCATAGAAGACAGTCCCAGAGCTGAATTAGATTTTTGGGTAGGTTAAAGGTGTTTAATATGGAAAATAAGGTGCATGTAACATTCCAGATCAAAAACACAAATTGGCGTAGAACTTCAGTAGGCTGTAAGTAGCAGCCTAGAACTCAGAATAAGGTGAAACTTGGAAATAATGTCCATAATATGTTTATGCAGAAATCCAATTGAGATAATATGAAAATTTCAATGGAGTAGGTGCAAAATTACATATTTATAGCACAAAGTTGCGCCAAGTTGAAAAATGAACAGAAAAATTATTGGGGAAATTTCAAATGACCATAAATTTCTGCTCCAGACTCGGAATTGAGCATGTGAGTAGGCGTTGGAAAGGTATTGAAAAATGGAATTTAAATATACATGCGCACTGGCCTTTAACATCTAGTCTCTCCGACCTAATCAAAACATAAGCATCCTAACTTATAATCACTGGCTCACCAGCCTATAAAACATAGCATATAAACATGCACACTGGCATAGCATGTAAACACAAATTGGCCTAGAACTTCAGCAGGCTGTAACTAGCAGCCTAGAACCCAGAATAAGGTGAAACTTGGAAATAATGTCCATAATATGTTTATGCAGAAATCCAATTGAGATAATATGAAAATGTCAATGGAGTAGGTGCAAAATTGCATATTTATAGCACAAAGTTGCACTAAGTTGAAAAATGAACAGAAAAATTATTGGGGAAATTTCAAATGACCATAAATTTTTGCTCCAGACTCGGAATTGAGAATTTGAGTAGGAGTTGGAAAGGTATTGAAAAATGGAATTTAAATATACACCCAGAAAATTGATTTGGGCATTCAATATTTCAGGAAATCAAAAGAAAGGATTCTGATATATTATTGAACAAAAATGGTTCATATTTTTCATGAAATTGCTTAAACAGTTAGTCTGACAAAGTTTTCTTGACTGCACATTTTGTAGAGTTAAAAACAAATAGATCATATAAAGATCAACTTAGAGTCCAGAGGAATGGAATAGGCACAGGGGACTTACAATCAACAAGATGAGAACAAAGGGATGGATGTCCATTTGGGCATTGAAGGAACAAACTCCAATGGACATGGAGAAGGAAGAGTTGAAAACATGAATATGGAAGAACCCATTAAAAAATTGCAGAAGGATGTCCAAATTCATAAAGATGATAATGAAAGGCTTATGAAATACTGATCCAGAATCGGATCCAGGAGCCTGATAGGGCTAAAAAATGCTCAAAAATGAAAGTCCTCAGAATCGACCAAAACCAATTCCATTGTGACTGGCTCATCGCGCTAATTCCAACCATATATTTACTTTCTCAAACGGGCTCTGTATGCGATAGTTATCACACTCTGATCATATTTCCAAACAATTAAAAAGTAAAAAAAAAGTCAACAGTCAAAGGATGATGTGGCACTCTCTGGAGGTGACACATGGTAGTGGCAAAGGTGACACGTGGCATGTTGCAAGGTTGACTGGACAATGACAGAGACCAATCGCATGTTGACATGTGTCATTTTTCAGGCCAATGAAGAGGTGCCATGTGGCACCCTATCATGGGATGACAGTGTAAAAGGTATTTGTAGTTCGAAGGATTCGAACTCGTGACCTCCCACAAGAGAGAAAAGCCTTGAGATTTGTTAAGAACCAAATATCAATATATCATAGAAAAACCTCAGAAAAAGTACTCAACACCTTGAGAAAGAGATAATTTCAAATAATAAGCCTCTTCGAGGGGGCAACCTCCTTTTACCCCACTTAAATGTTCAAGTACAAGATGATTCAAGATGAAAATGTCTCCTTGGTATATATAGGAGACTAGGAGGTATAATTACAACTAATGCCCTAAAGATGACATAAATAAAATAACATTACTAATATAATATGCCCCAATTAAGGGGTAATGAACCAATATTAGGGCTTAGCATGCCCCTCCCCTTGATACAAGTGTTGTTTGCAATGCTTGAGTAACTCTGGATGCTTCTGTATAAAAGACTCATCTACCCAAGTGGAATCTTCAGCTAGTAGTTTCCTCCATTTAATGAGATACTCTGAAATGGATTTATTCCTTAGCTGGTGAATTCTTGTGTCAGTGATGGCTTCAGGCTCCAATATGATTTTTCCTTCCTCGTCAAGTTCTAGAAATATAGTTTGAACTGGGATCTTGTCACCTATAACCTTCTTTAAGCATAAAACATGGAAAACTGGGTGTACTCATGAAGATGCAAGCATCTCCAATTTGTATACTATAGTACCAATCTTTTGAAACACCTTATAAGGGCCATAGTACTTTGGTG
>JASDQU010240251.1:0-11054 GCA_032191745.1 Picea mariana | reverse complement strand
TGATCAGAATCAGGCAGCATGATATTGACATAAGTTCACGATGCAGGAGACAACACAAACTCTCTATGTGTTTGGAAGAGTAACCAAATGGAGGACACAACTCTATGTAGCAAGAAAAAATTCCTAAGGTCATACTATATCCCAATGCTTGAAAAACAAATAGATTAATGTGCTTTGTCCAAGGGTGATTTTTTGTGCTTCCAAAAATAATACATTTTTTCGTCCCCTCTTTTTGGGATATTTGATTTTTTTTGTATTTTTCAATTTTTTAAAGAGCATGAAAAATAATAAAATAATGTTACGTTAAAAAGGAGGAATGAGTGTCACAAGAAATCATACTAGTTCCAAGCGCAAGGAACATACTAATTCTAAGAACAAGGAGACATGTGCAAGAAAAGGACACTCGGGGAAAATTCCTCCACGAGTCAAGGTGTCAGGTCGCAGAGGCAAAGTGCTACAAGGATTGCGTATAAGGCATGATTGAAAGGTGCAGTTGAGAGCAACATGGAGCTGACATTAGCCCAAATATGCAGAGATGAAAATGCAGTTAGAAAGACACAATGAAACCCCACTCAATGTAATTTTAACGAGCCTAGAGAAGGTAAGCTTGGTAGTTTTTTCATGTTTAGAGAGTCTGAAAAAATGTAGAAGAATACTCCAGGGAGTAAGTTTTTCATAGATAGTCTAGTCAGATCGAAAAGGGGTAAACTTGCACCGAAAATACATCTATTCAAAACCATTTTAATGAGTGTGACAAAGACAATATCACTCGGCAATATTTTCAATTTTAAGGAGTCTGAAAAGAGCTTAACTATGAACTCATAGCCTTTTTCTAAGTTTAGTCTCCTTAGCTCAAAAAAGTATAAAAGTGACTGAGGAGAACACTCCTCACGAGACAAATCTCCTGAGGCGTACCTTTTTCCTCTATAATATACAAGCTAGAAAAGGGTTAAAATCATGCTAGTAGATGTTCTTCTGGATCAATTTAACGAGTGTGAGGGAACAAGGTCACTCACCAATCTTTTTGATTTTAGGAAGTATGAAAAGATATTAACTATGGACTTCATTGGGGTTACTTTTTCCTAAGTAATCTCCAAGGCCTAAAAAGGGTGATGAACCAAAACCAAGGAGAATGTTCCTTTTTTGAAAATTTTGTCCCTCATGCTCGAAAAATGGTTAAACTTACACCTAATAATACTCTTGTAGTGAACTGAATTTCCTAGAGTGTACCTTTGTTCATACAATTGATCATCTAGACCGAAAAAGGGGTAAACTATCACCAGGTAGACATTCCTTCAAATTTGAGTTTGGCAAGCGTGAAGGGAAACAAGATCGCTCGACAATCTTTGCATGTTTAGAGTCTGAAAAGGGATTAAAGAAGACTCTAGAGGGATACTTTTCTCAGTTAATCGAGACAAGATCAAAAATCATAAATTCAGTCTCGTCGGATGTTTCTTTCAGATTTGAAAGAAAGCTCGAAAGAAAAGAAAGTATGCTCATTTGGGAGTCCCGAGGGTGAGGCCAAAAATGATGGTACACTAGATGAATGCAGCTCAATCTCATAATCATGACAGGACTAAAAAGGACTCCCAAGCCTATAGTCATTACAGATAGCATGGACGCCAAAATGCAACAAGGATCTACCTAGGGCATCCATGTAAAGGTGGGATCTACCACTTAATTACAACACTTCTAGTGAATAAATGAAGGTTTTGTGTCGCACTTTGATGGGATCGATCCTATGTCAAAGCGTAAAAGACAACGAGATGCAGAAAGTGGAGGTGAAATCCTAACTTATATGCAAAAAGTTGGAAAAAATGACTTTTACCAAAGGATACTAAAAGTGACCCATCCCAAAAAGGTTACCAAACCAAAAGGAAATTTTTTTCATAACATCCAATAATAAACTCAGATATGGAACCAAATGATTTCCAAGCCAGGAAAAATGATAAAGGGGGTCAAAAAAGTGGCAAAAAGGGCAAAAACAGTCTGTAAATAGAAGCTGACAAATCATTTTCACCATTGCATTTTGAAAATTGACCAAAAGGAGAAAAAACCCCTTTGCTAAAATATTTGATTTTGGGAGCTTCAGTGGAAAAAATGGAACTTCCGCTCAGGCCAAGTAGGTACAAATGCACCCCTCTTGCATTTCAATTCTTCATTTCAGCATTTCCTTTTGTTTTTGAGGGGGTGTGCTCTCCTAAAAAGAGTGGCCCTACGTGTATGAAGGCTTTCCAAGGACATCCTACATATGTACTCAGGTAGGAAACACTCTTCCTGTGTACATATGTACTTTGGCAAAAACAACCCGCGTACACCCTCAAAAGCCTGGAATTTTTTTTTTAAATGAAAGAACTAAGTCCCTTTTATCTTCCATGGAAGGGGATGTATGTCCATTGGGGGAAGAGGGAACATGAGGACATTGATGTGATACTTGAAGAGGATATTGTTGCCATTGTTGCATTGAAACAATGTGGTCTATGGAAGTTATTCCGATGTTCATTTATGAGGGCACAACACAGGCTACTGAATGCCCTAGTTGACTACTAGCATCTAGATGCAGAGGTCTTTATGATAGAGGTACAATCATTGACTCCAATGAATAAAAATATTTTCTTCCTAACTGGCCTCTCAAGGAGAGCGGAACTAGTCAATCTACAGAATTTCCCCCCTACACCTTCTAACATTGAGGATTACATTCAGATGTATTGTTAGGATAGAACTGAGAAGGTAGGTTCTCAGGTGCCAATTTATGAGATCACAAGTTTGTCTCTGAGAGTGATCTTGTTACTTATTGGGGGGATTACTGGATCTGTGACCCTTCACCAGGCTTCTCGGACACATATGCATTGTGCCATTTAGTGCCAAGAGGCATAGATCTTTGATTGGAGTATGACCATGCTCACATGCATAAAGAGACAACTGATAGAGTGTCGGTTACACAACAACAAAAACTTTATATTTGGAACTATTCTTTTCTCCTTCTTCTTCTTCGAGAGTGCCCATATTGAGTCCTAGAGAGACTATGTGGGGGCATGTGGCCTCCTTCCCAAAAATATGAAGATGGGAAACATTGCTGCCATGACAGGGGGGAGGGAGGACCATAGAGGCCTTCTATGACACATTTTTTGACTGGTGGGCATGACATATTCTAGCGATAAAGGACTACCCCTATGTACCCCTATGATGGAATGAAATTTTCCAGGGATCTGGACATGCCCATACATCTCGGAGAGGAGAGAAGAGAGATACGTAACAAAATTTTTAATTTTGTTTAATTTTTTTTTTTATATATATCATTTTTATGTGTGTATTAGAGTATTGACTTTTGTGTATCTGTTATATGCAAATGTGGGACCAGTGCGTCTGACAGACTTCGCAAGGACTCGATGACATCCCTGACCAGAGACGAGAACAACAACAACCGATGGACCAACAACCACGGGAGGACCTCTAGCCAAGGAGGTTGAGAGAGTTTTGAGGTGAGTGGAGAACAACCTCACCGCACTCCTTCGTACAGTACCTATGGTCAAGATAGAGGATCTCCCGCATTCTATGTAGCCTCATGTAGTGGGGGTACCATGGAATTGGGTCCAACTCTTCTGTCATTCACTATGGTAGGGCCAATAGGCCCTGATCTTAGATATCCTAGACGTTTTATGTGTCGAGGGCACCATTGTATATATTTTGAGGGCATAAGCCCAACGTTGTATATCAAACCTTATTTTTGAGGCCTTTGCTCCCACCTATGTACTCGTGACACTTTTGATATATATATACATATTGTTTGTCTTATGGATCACATTTTTACAAATGCATGTACATGTGTAAGTGTGTGCTTCTTTTTATGTGTGTGCAACATGGAAATCTAATACTTGATTAGCTAGAGTATCTTTCATATGATTAAATCTCCTAGGAACGTCGATATACATAATGTAATCAAAGTAACGTTCTAAGATAAATACCCTAAGGAAACGTCAGTGTAAAGTAGTATTATAAATGCAATAAACTCCATTTAACTGGGACACAACCAATTGAGCATATAATTAGACCCGGAGGTGTGAAATTCCTTGCAACAAGGCGTCATGAAGCAATTCTATCACTGCATTGTACTCAATGACATTGTTTGTAGCGTCACCTAGACAAATACCTCAAGAATATAGCAACTGGCCTCCAAGTGTGAAAATCACCCAAGCTACAAAAGAAAGCCTCCGAATGTGTTGGCTAGCGTTGTCCTTGAACCCAAAGAACACCTCCGATTCACTTGACATCTTCCATAATGAAAAAGAAAACATAAATTACTACAAGTCCACAAAACAAAAAGACAAAAAACTGTATAAGAACTATACATATGTACAAGAAGTCACCCAGGCCACCAACCTAAGAGTAATACTTCTTGAGGTAGATCCCATTTCTAGGCTCAGCCAAGGAATTTCCTTCAAAGTCAACAAGATGGTAAACACCCTTATTTAAGACTTCTTTCACGATGAACGGTCTGAAACACATGGGCTTGAACTTTCCTTCCCCCAGAGGATCTTTATCTTGATCATACACCATGACAAGATCGCCTTCGAAGAAAATCTGAGGACGAACATACTAATCATACTAACAGTTGACTTGTTGCTTATGAGCCTCATTGGTTGAGGTTGCATCCTGACGTTGCTCATCTAGTTGTTTGAGATATAATAAGCATTCCTCAAGCGGTGAAGTGTCTGGAAGAAATTCCACTTCAAACATTAAAGACAGGATCTGACACTCAATAGGAAAGACTGCTTCCAACCCGTATACGATTTGAAAAGGTGAGAAATTGGTTGCAATATTTATAGATGTTTGGTAGGCCCACGATGTTGAGTACAACATCAAATGCCAATTTGACTTGGCATAATTGATCGGTCATTGAAGAATAGTGTTGAAATACTTATTCACAGCTTCAACCAGACCATTCACTTGTGGGTAGTAAGGTGATGAATGTTCTTGCCTCAACCCAAGATTTGATGTTAACTCGGTCATCATTTTGTTTTGGAAATGGCTGCCATGGTCAGTGAAAATCTCCTTTAGTATGTCTAACCTTGCTACTATCTGGTTAAAAATGAAAAGAGTCATTGTTTCTCCATCATTGTTAAATGTTGGCATAGCCTTGTCCCACTTTGTGAAGTGGTATATCGCTACAATGATGTAAATATGCCCCCTGGTTGAAGTCAAGTGACATGTAGTAAATTCAATCCACCACTTGGTGAAAGGACCAACAAAAATGACAGGAAACATGGGAGCAGGATGTGCCCACATCTTCTAAGAGAAGATCTGACACTGGTGGCACTTCTTGACCACCTCAACGCAATCCTTGATTAATGTAGGCCAAAAGTAACCGACACGTAGAATCTTTTGGGTTCTTTCCAACCCATATAAATGACCACTGCATGCTCCAGTGTGGCAGTCATTCAGAATGATTTCTTCTTCTTCATGGATAAGGCACCAGTGAATAATGCAATCTACACCTCAATGATACAAAGTGTCATCGAGTACGATATAGTTTCGTGCCTGATGGTGAATTTGTCGACACTCATCGCGGGAAGCAGAAGAGGGACACTTTAAATTCTAGATATAGACTAGTATATCTCCATACCAGGGGTCCAAAGATGCGATTAGAAAAATATTTCCTTTGATAGGAGATTGTTCGGGCGTGATATCACTATATTCGACTGGAAGCTCTGAAATAAGTTCAGAAAAGACTAACAACTTTTTGGATTTCGCGGAAACAAAATCCAATTAAAATTACTAGAGAGTTACAATCCATCTACTAATATTGCCTCTAATGACCCGTCGTGTCAACACATATTAGAAAGGGTTCAAAATGACAATGGTGGTGGTCTTGCGATGAAAAATGTAATGGAAGACCCATTGGAAAGCATGCACTTCTGCCAAAGAAAACTTCTCAAAGTGTGAATAGTTGAGTTTCGTCCCAACCAGGCCTCAGGTTAGGTAATAAATAGCATTCTCCTCAAAAAGATCATTCAACAGCCAAGTACAACAAGAAATATCTATTATAATCAGGAGGTTGGAGCAGAGGGGAAGATGTAAGGGTGAGTTTCAACTCTTCGAAAGAGTACTGAGCAAATTCATCCCAACAGAACTAAACTCCCTTTTTCAACAGCTGCATAATCCATTTAGTGATCTAGCCATAATTTGCAACAAAACGTTGAAGAAAGTTCACTTTCCTCTGTAGGCTTTGAAGCTGAGGTATTTTGCATGAGGGAGGAAATTGAAATATCACCTCAACCTTGAGAGGATAGACCATAATCCCTATTGTCAAAACAATGAAGCCTAAGAGATGACCCAACATTACGCAGAAACTACACTTGTTAGGATTAAAGTTAATCTGATAGTAGCGACATCATTCGAAGATTAGTCAAATGTGTGCGAGATGATCATATCTCTTGTGAGAGCATGATGCTATATCATTAAAATATGCCTCAACTATATGTCTAAGATCGTGGAAATAAAACGACATGGCCCGCTAAAAATTTGCTCCAACATTCTTCAGGCCAAAAGGCATCTTACGATACGTGAACATGCCCCAAGGATAAATAAAAGTTGTTTTATGCTGGTCTTTAGGTTCCATGAATGAAAATACCTCACAGCCTTCACATTCATTGACAATATGATCGATGAATGGGGTGGGAAAATTATCTTTCAGATAGGCCTTATTCAAGTCATGGAAGTCTATGCACACGTGAATCATACCATGTTTCTTGTTAACTGGAATGGGTTTAGACATCCATTCTGTCAACTGGACAGGGTATATAAAACTATCCTTAAGCAGTTTCTCTACTTCACCCTTAATTTTTGTCACTTTCCGAGGATTTACTAGATGAGGATTCTATCAGACCGACTTGGCATCAATATATTTTTTTATTTCATGTTATATGATTCTTGGATCTATTCCTAGCATTTCCTCGTAATACCAGGGAAAAACGTCATGGAATTATTTAAATGACTCAGTATAAATTCAAATCTCTTCAGGGGATAAGTCCACTCTAAAGAAAACATTATCCACAATGACAGGGGTTCTGGAGATATCTATTGGAATCATTTCAGTGATACTTTCCATGTTACCCTCAGTGTAAACTGCCTGTGTATCCATAGGATTAATAGGACAAGACTTATCCCCATTCACAGTCAAAACAAATTTGCCTACCTCTATTCTCCTTAACTCCAAGAGGAAGTAAGATCTATGATGGAGATCATCCCAGGGTTTGTCTGGACCAGCCATTGCCTCAAGAATCACCTCATCTGAGGGAAATAACAGGTCTAAAGGATATGTAGTGGTTAGAGAACCTTGAACCCAAATAGGCTTGAGAACTGGATCTAACTCCTATGCAGGAGTCAGAACAGGGTCGGTCGAATCTTGTTGGACAATGTTGTACACAAATTCAGTCGCAGACAAAGGCATCACCATGCCAGAATTCGCTCTCCCTTCCATAGAAGCCAATGGGGAAGAAATATTCCATGGATTGTGAAAGTAAGTTGTTAGAAATGAAAAAAATTGAAATTTTTCATCCCTAGGCTAGTCAGGGACAACCGATATAAGCTTGACATCACCAGAAGGTGGTGGCTAATCGAAAGGACCCATCAATGATGGACACAAACCAACCCCTAAGTTGATGTTGTTGGGCTGAGTATTATCAATCATTAGGACCATGGATGCCCACAATGAAGAGCTAGGATGGGAGAAAGACAAGGTCAATGGTCACAATCCATCCCTCATGTGGAAACAACAAGATCTGAAAAACTGTAGCAACCACTGCATGCATTGCATAGTTCCAACTCCTTCCTAACAAAGGGTTGTAGTCGAGAGGTGCATCGACTACTTCAACTTCAACACACATGATCTTTCCTCCTAACTACATGGGGAAAGAAGGAGTTATTCCATGTGGTTTGAATGAATGAATGTAAAAAACCATAAGCAACTTAGGTGACGGAGACAAACCGAGTTGGTCAATGGCCTTCCAACACACCAACAACATCACACAAGTCAAGGCATCCTTGTTAACCACCGTATGGAAGATATTCCAAGAAAAATATTCCATGGTATAAGCCACTACTATCTAAAATGCAACTTGGTAAGGAAGATGAGGTTTTAAGTCGATTGGATTGAGAATGATAACTCTTGGGTTTCAAGTCTCCATAGATCCCAAGGTGGATAAAATAGCTTTTCTCTGTGAAGGGAAGCTCTGGAGGACTTCCAAAGAAGACATCGTGCAAGGGGTTTGTGCCAAATCTTCCACAACAGAGTAGTTTTGGGTAGCCCTCATGTTCGGATTATGAGAATCTTTCTTGAACGCACCTTTGGGGATGCATGTCATTGTTTGTCCCGCTGTATTATCAATCTATAAAGGAATTGGTGGGTTCGTGTCTTCTTTTCCCTTTTTGACAGATTCTAGAATTCCATAATATTGGGCTCTAGTTTCTATATTAGCCTCGGCTTTCATCATGTAAACATTTGTGGATGGGTTTGTAGTCGCGGGGGGTCCCTAACTACCCCTTTTTGTGCTCGATGATGTTGAATCTTGAGCCATGTTTTTCCCATGTGGAAATCAGTTCATTAGCACAACAGGTTGTTGTTGTGCCAATATCTTCTGAGCTTCCACAAGTTGAGGGAATAGGTGAGTCGGGTTGTCCTCTGTGCAAAGGTTGCATAGATACTTCGACTTTCTCTTCTTTGTTTTTCCCCTGCTAGCATTGTTATTATCATTTTTGTCCCCTTTACCCTTCTTGTTCCATTTCTTCTTGTTTCCTTTAGGATGTTAGTTGGGCTTCAGGTTCATCGACAACACACTGTGTACGTCTAACATTTGGGTAGGGGGAAAATTTGAACCGGAGGTCTGGCTGGCTGCAGTATGTTGTATCAACAATTGTTGCTATTGATTTAACAACATATCAATGGACATTCCTTGTCCTGAGCCCACAATACCATCAGCATGGGGTCTAGACTTTTGTTTGGACTTGTTAAGAATGGATTGTGGCCCATCTAGAAAAATCTCATAGAGCATGGCGGACTGAGATTAAATCAGTTCAAGTTGTTGTGCTCTCATTATCACCTCCTCCTCTGAAAACACTCCAGAATTCACTACATCTTTGGATACAATGGGTACCAAATACTTCAAGAAACATTCTAGAAATAAATATGGAGGGACCTAAACCTTAATCAAGCTCTTCCGATGCTGCCATTCTCAGATGTGGTTGGAGATATGGTCATCCTTAGTCTTCACAAAGTTGGCCAGCAATTTAATGTCGACATCATATCTCACGGGTAATTGGAAATGGTTTAGGAAGACCATCACCAAGTTTTTAAAGTAAGAACAACTCAAGTGGTCGAGCTCAATGTACCATTTCACGACACCCCTGATAAGAGTGTGTTGAAAATGGAGAAAATGGACAGAGTTGTCTTGCAATGAGTTTGACAAGCACCATAAGTGAAACATTGTCACATGATCACCTAGGTCTTCGCCAGGCTTGCCTTCAAATTTTGGAGTATTTGAGGGAAACTTAGTTAGAATAGGGGGCCAACATAGATCATGACAAATTGGGTCATTGAGAAACCTCAAAAAGTCTGGGAAATGCAACATTGCCAGAAATGGTAGTTTGGGTTGAGTATTATGTACAGAAAAAAGGGGTCTTAGAGTTTGACTGGCACCAAGTTTCCAGGAAAAGTTGGACTACTCGCCAGGGTTTTGATAGAAATTGTGGATTTGAAGAACGTACGAAAACTTCGTTTGTTGGAATATCATCAGCTGACTCCCGTAATTAGACGATGTGGATTGGGTGGGGATTGATCCTTGCATTGTGTTCCAAGGATTTTGGAAAAGGTTTCCCCTAACCGATCTGATGGGCATAGGTACTTAACCTTTCTCGAGGTTCCATTGACCATGGAAGGGGTTTCCCTTGGCCATCATCCCTTGCAAGGGAATTGGTCCATGCCAAGGGTTCCAAATCGCCTGAGAGGATAAAACTCTTGTACTTGCCCCTTGTGTAGGAATAGTACCCTGCACAGGGTTCTGTTGCCCAAAACTAGGGTTTCCCCCAGACGAGATGATAGCCATTGTTCCCAAACACGTCAAACAATGTGAATGACATGGATCCCATTGGTGTAGTGTAAGATGAAGGTCCTATACTGCCTACTCCAAACAAGATGTAATGAGCATTCGACCCGATGGGTTGTTGAAAAGCACCACCGAGTGAGGGGGACGGAGGAGGTACATGACCTTCACCATAAGGGATAGCATTAAAAGGGACTGAAGTGCCCGCGGTAGAACCTTGCATGGGAGCATTGGAGCTCCCTTACCCCAAACCCATCGTATGTAAGGTGGAGTAGGTAAGGACTGAGTTTGAATAAAATTTGGGCATCCCATATGAGATGGAGGGCCCGTCGCACTCTGTGTAAATAGAGCAGTGGTCGCCATTGATGACAGTATTAGACCACTGCCCGAGGTCGAGGGAGTTGAGACCACTATGGTTTGGACTGGAGAAGGTGGGTTAGGAAGCACAATACCCCCTGTGGTAGTAGCTAAAATGAGAGTATGAGGTCTCCTGGACAATGTAGCAACATTTTCTTCCATGGATGCTTGTAAAACAAACTGGTTCTTTGAAGGTGTCACTTTAGGAGGGACAAATTGTACTAAGATCTGTACCGACAAGTCAATAATCAGAGGGTTGGCTGGCCTGAGAGCTTCCATCCCAAGGTCAGAAGCATTAGGTTCCTCTGGAGTCTAATAATATCCTCACAGATCAGTCTCGAGCATAATTTCCTATGGCCCGGTCTCTTTGAACGACCCTTGTTTTTCAATTCTTTGTCGTAAAAGTGGTGGAGGTGGCTCTAATACAACCGATAGTAGGCCCTTAAACCTTCACGACCAATAGAGCTCTTGATATTCCACTTTTTGAAAATATCAATCAACATAGTAAGGATTAACTAGTATTTGAAACCATGCACACACTAGAAAAATTATGATAAGACAAATCAAGAAAACATATATCTAGTAGGAATAAAAGTTACA
>JASDQU010240250.1:5511-16907 GCA_032191745.1 Picea mariana | reverse complement strand
AAAATATGGCCATCTATCTCATTGCTTGATTAAGTCCTGGACATCGGATTAAGTGATGTAAGGATCAAATATGACCATTGATCCAGTTCTGTGATATAATGAAAACCGTCTGATCTGTTCGGCAAAATATGCTTTGGGAGATTTGAAAGGTTGCGAAGTTTCGAAGACCCAGAGGGCGAAGTCCTGAAGTCTCGACAATCGTCCATCTCATCGAGAGATTGAATCGTGACCGTTGAATTGATAAGTGATCAAGTGCTCATCTCGCCTAACGTCTGATTAACGCCATTTGTCACATGGTAAAGAGATTTAAAAGGAAGAATGGAATGTGTCGCTTAAATTGATAAGCCCGTGGTTCTACGCCTATGATCATATGAACATGGTTTGAAGAAAGCATCGATTTATTTTATCACAGAGACAAAGGAAATCAATCCATGCCTATGATCGATTTATGAAAGTAAAAGGGGATGCCAGGTTTAACATTGAAGACCCAAAATGATGATATCTAGTGGTCCCAAAACTCGTTGTAAATAAAAAAGTTAGTTATAAATTGTTGCACAAGTCGGCTCAATAACTTAAACAAGTTTTGAGCATAAGAAACTATAAATACAACCATGATTGGTTCACTGGATGGTGTGCTTGTGGAAGTAGACGAGCTTGTGGAAAAGAGAGGATCGCTGAAAGAGAGCGGCCTATGGAGAAAAATGAAGAGGATGCGAACCCGAGGTCCGTGCGAATATCAGAGAGAAGATGAAGTGAAGAAGGTGCGAATATCAGAGGAAAGACGAAGTGAAGAAGGTACAAATTTCAGAGAGAAGATGAAGTGCAGTGATGAGTGTTGATGGTATACCTCTGATCATGAAACACAATTGATTCAATAATGGATCACTGCTACTAGATTTGGTTGAACTACTCTATGAACTCTAGTTGGATAGACTGCGTTCTATCAACAAGCTGGGTCTTGCTTGAGAGTTGGTGCTCTCCGAGGAGTTGGTGATCCTTACTTCAGTTGGTGCTGAAAAAAAATAGTTGGTGTTGGGAAAATATTTATTACTATATTCACATATATACATATACATTATACAAAAGCTTATATAAACATATGGTATCTCTTGTCCATTGTGATTATGATTTAATTCTTAATCTGTTCAATTATGTTTTAAATGCTAACTTGTAAGAAGAAGGAAAGTTAGAAAACTCCACACACTAATTCACCCCCCCCTCTTAGTGTGGGTGGTGTGTTCAACAATTGGTATTAGAGCGGGTTCCTTCAACATAGTTTAACCACTGGAAGGTTGATCCTGAAGAAATGGGTGGACAAATGGCTCTCTCCACAATTGAAGCTCCCTTGTTTGATAGAAMAAATTATTCCTCATGGAGAGAAAATATGAAACAATATTTGAAGACAAGAGGATCCGAAGTTTGGAATTCAGTAGTAAGAAATMCCTGGGACTTAACTACCTCAAAGAATCTATCCAATATTAYAGTCCAAAGAAAAGCAAGGAAGAACAATGAAGTGGCATTGAAKATTCTTCTCAATGGATTATCAGATATAGTCAAGGCAAGCATAGGACTATGCACATCCGCCAAGGAATTATGGTTGAAGTTAGAAGAGATGTATCAAACCAAAAGACAAGACACATAAGACATTCCTATCAAGGATGAAGAGGTCGACTCAACCATCAATAAAGGTAAATAATCTCCACAATATTTCGATTGCAATAATGTTGATATTGAATCCTCACCTGCAAGTAAAGAAGAAGACTTAGATACAATAAAAGAATGTTTTATTAGCATTTATCTCATGGAAGAAGTAGAAAAATAACTATCAAAGGCCAAACAAAAGGTTGATTGGAGTCTCTACGAATACTACTATGACCATAATGATTCAGACTATAGCTATCTTCATGACTACACTAAAGAATTTCTTGAAAAGAGTCAAAAGCATATCTTGGAAATAAAGGAAATGCTCAAGGACAATGAAAAGATAATATATGAGCAGGATAATCAGTTATAAGAAAAAGAAGAGGAGATCGAGAAGCTGAAGAAAGAAATCAGTCAAGCAAAAGAAAAAAAGAAGGAAGATTCTGAGCTTAGCAATGAAAGACATGCCCTGGAAATAAAATAAAAGCTCAAAGACAACGAAGAAATCATATATGAGCAAAAGATTCAGTTAGAAAACAAAGAAGAAGAGATCAAAAGATTGAAAACAAAAGTTGCTGATCTAACAAAAGAAAAGGAAGAGGCGATCGAGAGACTGAAAAATGAAATTAGTCAAGAAAAGGAAGAAGATATTGAGAGACTGAAAAATAAAATCAGTCAAGCAAAAGAAGAAAACAAGGAAGATGATGAACCAAGCAAAAGCCTTGCAGATCTAAAAGAACTAAGGGAAAGCTATGTCAATCTTAAAATCCAACTTAAAGAAGCCAAAAGAAGGGAGGAGGTAGTGAGGAACCAGTTGAACAAAAAGGACGATTCTTGTCATGAATTGGAAGAAGAAGTTGTGAATCTTAGAAAGAAGGATGAGAAGTCAAACACCCAAATCAGGTTCTTGAACAAATTCGTGACCCTGGATGATATCTTGGATAGTTAGAGATCACCGAATGAAAAATCCGGTCTTGGATACAACAAGGAAGAAATCAATACTCCTATGAAACTTGATGCAGGTCCTTCATTTGTAAAAGGTGAAAACAGGTTTGAAATAGGTCCTTCATTTGTAAAGGATGAAGACAGGTCTGACACAACTCCTTCATTTGTAAAATGTGAAAGCAGGTATGACTCAGGTTCATGTTCAAGAAATGAAAGCAACACTAAAAAATTTAGAAGATCAGATCAAGGAAGACATCCAGACGCTACTCATATACCTCAAAGCAAGTTTAGAATAGAGACACCTTCATGGATGAATAAAAGAAGGTATGAGAGTGTTTTTAACGGTTATTGTTTTTCTTGTAATGAATATGGTCATAAAGCCTTGGATTGTAGGCATCATGGANCAAGCAAAAGCCTTGCAGATCTAAAAGAACTAAGGGAAAGCTATGTCAATCTTAAAATCCAACTTAAAGAAGCCAAAAGAAGGGAGGAGGTAGTGAGGAACCAGTTGAACAAAAAGGAAGATTCTTGTCATGAGTTGGAAGAAGAAGTTGTGAATCTTAGAAAGAAGGATGAGAAGTCAAACACCCAAATCAGGTTCTTGAACAAATCCGTGACCCTGGATGATATCTTGGATAGTTAGAGATCACCGAATGAAAAATCCGGTCTTGGATACAACAAGGAAGAAATCAATACTCCTAAGAAACTTGATGCGGGTCCTTCATTTGTAAAAGGTGAAAACAGGTTTGAAACAGGTCCTTCATTTGTAAAGGATGAAGACAGGTCTGACACAACTCCTTCATTTGTAAAATGTGAAAGCAGGTATGACTCAGGTTCATGTTCAAGAAATGAAAGCAACACTAAAAAATTTAGAAGATCAGATCAAGGAAGACATCCAGAAGCTACTCATATACCTCAAAGCAAGTTTAGAATAGAGACACCTTCATGGATGAATAAAAGAAGGTATGAGAGTGTTTTTAACGGTTATTGTTTTTCTTGTAATGAATATGGTCATAAAGCCTTGGATTGTAGGCATCATGGAATAAAACAATTTGGTAGGTTCAACAACAGTATAAGATGTTGGAACTGCAATCATGTTGGACATATTGCTACACATTGTTACACTATGAGATGCTACAGTTCTGGTGGATATGGCCACAAAGCCAATAACTGTTGGAACTCAAGAAAACAGTCAATGAGAAATGCTTCATACAATACAACAAAAAGAGTAAATGAAACATGGAAGAAAAATGAAGTTGCAGTAGTATAAGATCAAAGAACAAAGTTCAAGAAATCAGGACACTCACACATGTGGATAGCAAAGACTGAACAAGATAACAGGAGTGAAGTTAATTGCTGCAAAGAGAATTGCAGTCATGTGACAAGAATAATATAAACTTTCCCAGACAACTTAAGAACAATGTACAGTAAAGAAGCATCTTGTATAAAGATGGATACATCTGGTCAGAGATCGGTGAGAATCAATGGGCAGATCCAAGAGTTGTTTGAATAATGTGAGCTACAATTGTACAACGTTCCAGTAGGACATCGACATCCACAGAAGCAACATTCTGATGTACATGACATCGTACAGAGACACCAAGAGGAGAGACCCTATAAAAAAAAGATACCCTTTTAGAAACAAAGGGGGAGAACAATCAATAAAAACTCAGGGGAAGTATTTTGGTTAGTAAATACGAAAGTAATTAGATTAAGTTTTGAAAAGACTTGATCACTACAAAAATTGGTATCAAGAAGACTACTCATTTGAAACACAAAAATCCCAATCAGCTGAGACAAGAAGTTAGTAAATTAACAGGGGAAGAAACCTTGTTAGGAAGAGCTACCTTTTCATAAACAAAGGGGGAGAGTAGTCAGAAACAAAGAGAGAACATATTGACAGGGGGAGTCATTCAGTTATGACAAGAAAAGTATGATTGTAGGAAGAGTTACCCAAGTTTAAATTCTGGTCAGTCACATATAGAGCTTTACCATAGGAGGAAAAACCCTTTGCCATTGATGTTAAAGGGGGAGAGAAAAATTCATACGAATAAAGCATCATCACAGGGGGAGTTTTGTATATGAAGTTAGTGGGTTGCCCTCAATGACAAAGGGGGAGATTGTTGGACATATTGTCATTGATGTCAACAGTCGATGTGATGATTTGTTGTTACGATGAATTATCATTTACTATAGATGATATTGTCATTGATTTCAACAATATATCAGTTAGAAGAAGAAGCGAATAGTATGAAGATCAAAGCTCAAAAGGGAAAACACAATACATAAGCAAATGAAGATCAAAGCTCAGAAGGAAGAGCGCATTGCAAAGTATATCAGTTAGCAGAAGRAGTGAACCATATGAAGCAATTMGTGATTATTGTTGATCACGATAGGATCAACAATGCTCCTATGATAAAAKCTCAGGAGGGTTAGCAAATGAAGAGATCAAAGCTCAGAAGGAAAAGCGTAAGATCATAGTGAGAAGTCTCAACAAYCGTCCAATCAGAGTGAGAAGCCTCAAMAATCGTCCGATCAAGAAATTGATCGTGTTGACTRTCTCATATTACGAATGTTGGTCATATGAGTGACCATGGGCTTGAGGACCATTGGAGGATGGTGACCGTTGGATYTGCAAGCCAAATMAAMAACATGGATAGATTGTGAAGATCGGAAGGAGAATTAAACGACTCACTAGTTCTAATCCCGAAATGGGTCTAGACCATCAGATCTCATAAATCCAAATATCGACGACTATGGATGACCTAACAAATGATCAGATTAAGTCGAATTAGATCGTGACCATCGAATGCACAATTTCCAAATCAACGACAGGGATAGATTACAGAGATCGAAAGGAGAATTAAATGACTTGTTAGTTCCAATCCTACAATTGGTCTAGATCGTCAGATCTCATAGACTTGAATATCGATGACTGCGGTTGATCCAACAAACGATCAGATTAAGTCGAATTGAGTTGTGGCCGTCGAGTGTGCAATCGCCAGATCAACGAAAGGGATAGATTGCAGAGATTGAAAGGAGAATTAAATATCCCGCTAGTTCCAATCCCACAAATATTTAGGATCATCCAATCTTATAGCCTTGAAGATCAACGATTGTGGTTGACTCACCAACAACACACAAATTCAAATTACGGAGTTTGGGTGTCAAGTTAAATCAGTTGCAAGTTATGGTTCCACAATCATCGTTGACCATTAATCTGCTTCGAAGAGTCCACATCGACCGTTGGATCACGTTTGAGTGGAAGGAAAGGATAAGCAGAAAGGATGAGTTCTCTATTATTTGAATACCCATCAGCCGTCGGATCAAACCCAAATTTCTGTCAGCCATCGGATCATTCTTGAGTGGAAGGATAGGATAAGCGAGGTAAGATCTGAGATCTCATTTATGTGAATTTCTGTCAGCCATTGGATCATTCTAAGTGGAAGGATAAGATAAGCCATAAGAGCAACACCGTATATAGATCAAGCCATCGATCTAAGAACATGATCGACGAACAACATTTAGTTCGGGACTAAAGTTGCGAGGAGGTTACACTCTGTAGAAATCTCACTTCAAGAATTCAGTTTGAGATTAGAAATACTTGAAGCTCAAAAATTTGAAATGAATAAGGACCATCGGATCTGGAGGATATACAATGACCGTTGGATCAGGGTTATTGGTCAGCAGACCACATTAGCAAGGACACGTGGCAGACCATGTCTACAAGGACATATGGCAGACCATGTCTACAAGAACATGACAGTGAAAGACATGTGGCAGACCATGTCAGTAGACCACATCAACAAATACACATGGCATAATCAGATGATGACAAGAATCAAGAGGAAATTGGCTCGTGCCATGTCAATAAGTGACGTAAGCAAGTTATGTCACTCCGGTAGAATTGCTTCGGGAGTTTCACCACCAAGAAATGTTAAAAGTCCCGAAGTCTTGAAGGATGAAGGTTCGAAGTCACTCTCTCGTTGATATAAGATGCATCGAGAGTTAGGACAACCGTTAGATCCAGGAGAAGAACATGTGCCACGTGAGGATATCCACGTCAGCAAGACTATGTCAGCAAGGACACATGGCGCAATTAGATAATGACAAGTGTCAATTTGATTCAACATTTTAGGTACGTGCAAATCACGAATCTGAGTGACACGCGACAACTACTCAGCTCATGACACATCATCAAGTGACGTAAGCAAGTTATGTCACTATGAGAGTTTTGCTTCAGGATTTTTACCACCAGCACTTACCCAAAGTCTCGAAGTCCCGAAGTGGACACGAGACATCCGATCTGAAGATCACTTCAAGAGCACTCTCATCCGTCGATCTACTACAGTGGAAGGATAGTGTAAGTGGAAGCATTAACTGACAGCAAGCGGTCTCCACCGTTTATGATTTACTCAACATGTGATCACTTCGGAGGAAATAAGGGGTTGAGATTTGAAATCTCCAAAGTTTGGAGACCCGAAGGAGATCTCGACTGTCGATCTGATGTCGGGTGTACTCTCAACCATTGATCAAAATACAGTGGAAGGATAACATAAGTAGAATAGTCGAAGATCCATAGTAAAAGGTGGCCATCTATCTCATTGCTTTATTAAGTCCCAGCCGTCGGATTAAGCGATGTAAGGATCAAATATGACCATTGATCCGGTTCCACGATATAATGATAACTGTCTGATCTGTTTGACAAAATCTGCTTCGATAAATTTGAAAGGTTGTGAAGTCTCAAAGACCTGAAGGGCGAAGTTCCAAAGTCCCGACAATTATCCATCTCATCGAGAGATTGAATCGTGACCGTTGAATTGATAAGTTCTCAAGCACTCATCTCACCTAACGTCTAATTAACGCCATTGGTCATATGGTAAAGAGATTTAAAAGGCAGAATGGAATGCGTCACTTAAATTGGTAAGCCTGTGGTTCTACACCTATGATCATATGAACATGGTTTGAAGGAAGTGCCAATTTCTGTTATCATAGAGACAAAGGAAATCGATCCATGCCTATGATCGATTTATGAAAGTATAAGGGGATGCCAGGTTTAATGTCGAACCCGAAATGATGATCTCTAGTGGTCCTAAAAGTCGCTGTAAATAAAAAAGTTAGTTATAATTTGTTGCACAAGTTGGATCAATAACTTAAACAAGTTTTGAGAATAAGAAACTATAAATACAACTATGATTGGTTCACTGGATGGTGTACTTGTGGAAGTAGACGGGCTTGTGGAAAAGAGAGGTTCGCAGAGGAAGAGTGGCCTGCAAAGAAAAATGAAGGGGATGTGGACTTGAGGTCCGTGCGAATATCAGAGAGAAGATGAAGTGAAGAAGGCACAAATATCAGAGGAAAGACGAAGTGAAAAAGGTGCGAATTTAAGAGAGAAGATGAAGTGCAGTGATGAGTGTTGATGGTATACCTCTGATCATCAAACATAATTGATTCAATAATGGACCACTTCTATTAGAGTTGGTTGAAATACTATATGAAATCTAGTTGGATAGACTGCGTTTTGTCAACAAGCTAGGTCTTGTGGCAAGCTGGGTCTTGCTTGAGAGTTGGTGCTCTCCGAGGAGTTGGTGCTCTTTACTTCAGTTGGTGCTGAAACAAAATAGTTGGTGTTGGGAAAATATTTATTACTATATTCACATATATACATATACATTATACAGACATCTGGTATCTCTTGTCCATTGTGATTATGATTTAATTGTTCTTAATCTGTTCAATTATGTTTTAACTGCCAACTTGTAAGAAGAAGTCAAGTTAGAAAAGTCCACACACTAATTCACCCCCCCTCTTAGTGTGGGTGTTGTTGGGTGTNTATTTATTACTATATTCACATATATACATATACATTATACAAACATCTGGTATCTCTTGTCCATTGTGATTATGATTTAATTGTTCTTAATCTGTTCAATTATGTTTTAACTGCCAACTTGTAAGAAGAAGTCAAGTTAGAAAAGTCCACACACTAATTCACCCCCCCTCTTAGTGTGGGCGGTGTTTTCAACAAACACTCTTCAACAAGGAACAACAAAACCCTTTAATAAGGATAGAAAACACTTCATGACAACAAAACCTCCACCAGAGAGACACCAAGAAAAATCCAGCAAAATCTTTAGCACAGGTAACGGTAGTTAAAGGAGAGGTCGCAACACCTTCCTTTTAGGTCCGTGGCTCTCTTAAATGATCTGAAAACCAAGAAGAGAGGTTGCGACACCTTTCCTCAGGTCTATGGCTCTCTCTTAAGCAGTTTGATAGCTAGGGAAGAGGGAAAACATCAGGCCAGGAGGTCCGACCCTCATCAACAACAAACAAAAAATACTCGATGTGGCTCCCAGCCAATGAGTGCTCAAGTGAATCATCTTCAGATTTGAAACAAAGAATCAAAGTAGGGGCCTCTCTAACACCAAGAGAAAGCATGTCACTGATGTAGCCGCAACAATATAAGTGAGAAGAGTGAGAGTGTAATGTGTGTATTATAAAGATAGGGGGTAGGGTCTTATTTATAGTTAGGGAGAAGGGTTAGGGAAATTAAAAAAATTATAATTAAATATTGACTTTTAATTAATATAAATATTAATCAAAATGTCAATTAATATTAATATTAATTATAAAAACCCTAAACACGTAAAACCCAAATCACATAACATAAAACCCTAATCACATAAAGTAAAACCCCAATCACATAAAACAAGAGGAAAACAAAACAACAAGGGGTACTTGTTAGGACAAAGTCAAGGGGCGTTCATAATGGAAAAACATGTCCACATGAGTCCCATAATGACCTATAAACATTATCATCACTGCATAAGAGGGTACATCACACAATGTGGTCATGCCTATCTTCATAGACTCTCCTAGGTCCCGTGGAGCATCCCGAGAGAGAGGAAGAAGATCACACACCAACACATCTTGGTATTACACTAAGATCTACCTGGACAAAGACCAGTTTTCCCCAGAACACATTTGGGGGACCTAGACCACATCTAGGGTCTTATACACCAAGGTACAAGAACAAGGATAAACCCATGCTTTAGGCAAGGGTTCCCTGGAACACATCCAGGGGCCCTAGAACACATCTAGGGACTTATATCAACCACCAAGGAACATATCTAAGGATCAATCCAAGCACTGAGCAAGGATTCCCTGGAACACATCCAGGGGCCCTAGACACATCCAAGGACTTACTACTTGGTCCAAGACCAAGAACCCCAGTCATCTACTGGGGGCCCTCACAAGGGTCTTTCT
Organism: Picea mariana; assembly: GCA_032191745.1. Taxonomy (NCBI): domain Eukaryota; kingdom Viridiplantae; phylum Streptophyta; class Pinopsida; order Pinales; family Pinaceae; genus Picea; species Picea mariana. Next base: position 7,055 of record JASDQU010240250.1, on the reverse strand, counting down.
GCTTGGTTCTAGACCAAGAACCCCAGTTGTCTACTGGGGGCCCTCACAAGGGTCTTTTTCCATGGCTCTCACTGCTTGGTCTCATACCAAGAAGCCCCAGGAGTGTGCTGGGGCCCTAGTCTACAACTAGGGTCTTTTCCATCCTCTAGAGAATGGCTCTTGCAACTGCATTAATTTCAACAGTTGCATAGCCTTCTGGTTGCATTTGATCATGATCATGGGATGAAATGTTAAGCTAGGTGGAAAGTTGTTTTGGTTTTACTAGCAATTCAGGTTAAGACTATAGCCCAAAAAGATATGGAGGATATCCTAAAGTGGACATAGATTCCTACTCACAGTGGAGACAAATTGTTGATCTAAACAAGGTTGCTTACACTAATATTTATTATAAGATGTCTGATGCACTTGTTGTATGACTATTGAAAATATGTGTAATTTTTTTTGTAAGTCAGCTAACATTATATTACTTCAATAAAATAGAGAGGCTTTATAGACATTTTTCTGGCAACTGGGTTGCCTTGAGAGGAAACCAACCCAGTGCCATTAAGTAGTAAAAATACAACAATTTGAGCTATGGGAAACTATTATCTCTAGAAAAAAAATACATGTAGTTGAGATATAACTATTTCTAATGCCTGAATTATAACCATATCTAATGCCTGAATAGGGGATGAAAGTAAAAACTAACTATAAAGATGGTGTCCAAAACTAGCCTGAAGGAAAATCTGGACCAGATGGAGGAGTGCCAAAACTGCATGCCACCAAAGGGATAGGCTCATTCAAGAGTATGTCATCCTGAGCAGACAGAGTGGGTGCCTGCCACATGATATCTGGATGAGCCAATGTGGACACCAACAAGGAGATGCATTGATCCAATTGATAGATTTTGTACCTTAGGTACGCTATATCCCGACGAGTCTCAAAGACCATGTTAAAGAGTTCACCTGTCAGACCGATGTTACTAGAGGTGATACCCTAGTGCTAGGAAGCAAGAGTCGTTTGTAGAGGATTGGGGTTGCGATCATTGATATGGTCACTGTCAAGACTTGCTTGATCAGGACTCAAATGTTTTTCCAAAGGATCTCAAGGGGAGACATGTTTCCCACCAAACCCCAAAGAATTCCTTCACTATCAAACCATTCTATACAAAAACCCCAATGGGCCATCAGTTCTTGCATGGGTGGAGCTGTTGGAGGTTTTGCATTCCAAGTTGGAGAAGCCACAACGAAGTGATTTGGAGTCCATACTACTAGATTCATTTCCCAAAAGGCCTGTCTATTCACTGATGAGGTCCTCTAGCACGACGGGAGCGACCTCAAGGGCGAATGCATGGCATGATGAAACTAGAACAAGCACCCGGCATAGAAAGGAGGGAATATGAATGCTTACGTCGAGACCAAATGAGGAGAATGAAAGAATAAACTGAAGACCCCCTGCCATTGATATGGAAAATTCTAACACTAGCTAGAGTAAAGTCTAACATGAGCCAGAGTTAAGTTTTAGGTATGACGTCGAGGAAGCCGAGTAATTGCCTACTCAATTGG
>JASDQU010240249.1:0-14503 GCA_032191745.1 Picea mariana | reverse complement strand
TTAACTGAATAGCTTTGAATGCTGAATGAAGAAGCTATCCTCAAGACAACTTCGATAGCTTTGAATGGTAAATGAATCAACTATCCTCAACACAGCTTCGACCGCCTCCAATTAATTGATAATGAAACCATACATCATGTACGACCTGTAAGTATTCAAGAATCGATTTCAACAGACAATACAGAAGACCTTCCTCCAATGATTGTCATGCAAAAAACGTGGGTTGCAGAACCTTTGGCTTCATCATCATATTAAGGGAGAAAATTATAGAAAAAGACCATACCATTATTAAAGTTGTATTTTGCAGAAATAGAGATGGTGAATATGTCTGAATCTAGATTCTTTTACATAACGATAAATAATGAAACTAATTCTAAAAACATAAACTTGATACGAAATTATTCTGCCGTGGAGCGAACATTCCAAATAAATAAAGTGTATATCTTTGACTTGGTGAAAGCCAAAAACTCCACCCGTCTTCCTATACTCAATGCTGCTGAGGTGTTTTATTTAGTTGAAATGGAGAAGACAACACATTCACAAGATAACAGGTACCCTTACCTAATTTATTATAGCCATATATTCATTATGCAATCAAGTAGTCACTGAATTGACATTATAATTCATTGTCTAAGCAAGTAGTTCGTAAATTGCCGTTAAATCTCTTGATGTTATCAAAACGCGGTTTAACATGAAAAACTGGATTTCGGATCCCTGCTATTTAATTCAATGGGAAGGAATTGGCTATGATAACAAATCTTCCAAAGTAAGAATTTCAGAAATGTAAGTTTCTTTCTTTGATTTGTTGAAAGTTTAAAACTATATTTGAAATTGCAAAAGTTACAAGACCTATAAGTAAAATTGTAAGAGCTTATGATAATCTTCTTGTTGACAACAATCTGTTGGGGAGAAATCTTACAATACCAATACTGGAAGAAATTGGACACTTGACTGCATTAGTTAATGTGTAAGCATAATTATACTTCTCAATGTGCATCCCCTTATCCGTCTCTTATCCATCTCTTGCAAGATATCCTCTCTTACAACAAATACAAAGGGTGATTACTCTTACAACAAATACAAAGGTTGATTATAAAAAAATTGCGTGTCCTTTTGTTTGATATGGAAGACGGTTCAAAAGGTCGAGGACCACTAATGAGAGAATTGTAAAAGTATTCGCCGACCATAAGTCTCCAGTACCATTCTGAATTTGTTATAGAAATTGATGGTGTGGCTTATAAAAGGAACATCATTTGTTTTAGAAAATTACACTAGTAATGGTATTAACCCATCTCTCTTGAAACAAACTGCCAGGTCTCTTAAAAAATAATCATCTGATGGGACCCTTGCCAAATTTAGGAGTCCAGTTTAACCATGTTGGAGAGTCTAAGTTTTTTCTCAACGTAAAAATTTCAATGTCTTATAGTATTGAGGTTATCCATGATTCATCATCACTTTGCAGAAAAACATGGAAGCCATTTACTTAGCTTTTTGTGCAGATATTTACAGAACAACAACCCGAGTGGCAGTGTTATGACGACTCAAAAACCTCAAGAATGAAAATAGAATTGATGTGAAATGAAATTCCAAATGGGGTAATGTTGCCACTGTTTGCATAGTATCCAACATTATGATTTATGTGTTAAAGACATACATTTTAGATAATAAGATGAGCTTCAACAAGCCTCTGGGATTCCCATATTTAATAAACTAAAAATTTAAATAAATTTGGGCTAATGTTGATCATTTTTCTATGAAATAAATTAATATTCCAAGCCAAATTAACTGATATTGATATTTCAATATCCAAGTAGGTGTTTCCACATGCTAAATTTATCATGTGCAGGCGCTTACTTGAAAATAATTAATCCTTTAATTAATCACTCTGCTAACACCAACCCAAAATTATAAATTTGGAATGTTATACAAGTTTTAAAGAAAGTGAAAAATAAAACAAAATATTTTTAGATTAATTTTAAAAGCATTAGTGTCAACACACTTAAGTGTCACTGAAAAATGAAGACATTTGTGGGTGAAATTTATGGCCATTTCGAGGATGACTTTGATCTGTCACGGTACTTGCATGGATATGCACCATTGACACTACCCACCCCCATTTACACTTCACATCACCGGGACCGTTGTGCTCAGGGATCTGATAACGAAATGGCATAGAACAAAGTGATCTCTTCTCCTTCTGGAGTGTATCAAAATATCAATGGATTTTGGCCTCTGCACCAGTTGCACGGTATGATCCTGAATCCGAACTGCTTCTGGTGGAAGGCCCATGCCCAATCGAATTATTTTTGCATCATTATTGAAACCTTACGAGCTACGTACTAACCTACTCAGTTACGGGTCCCGGGTACTTGCGCCTCTACAAGTTGTGGGGAAAATAGTTCTATGGGAGTTTGAGAATGATCACGGCTGTGTATTGGCCTCAAACTCAACCTCGTCATCGTGGAAGTGGAAGGATATTGCAATAATTCCTGGAAGCATGTATGATCATTTAAAGAGTATTTCTTTGTCAAATATCGAAATGGGATGGTTTCACTGCATAGTGGTAGGGGATTGTGTGTGCTTCAGACCAACCGTGGTCTCCTCTAGACAAAATATTGAAGTTCTTGTTTACAATTTAAAAGAAGGCCGATGGATATGGGTTCCTCCTTGTTATCCCTCAAGTCACATAAATTCGAGTCTCATGAGCATGGAATTTCAACCCACAACCTGGATGATTGAGGTCTTGTAAAGCACTCACTTCTTAAATAGTTAAACACTTTTCATTTTCTGTCATTTCTGAATTCGACTTCATTTCATGTCATCTATTGTCTCTGTCATTGTTTACCAATTCATAGAAATATAAGTAATCTATGATGGTGTCGAGTTCATCTGAGTAAAGAATAAGAAGCATTCAGTAACGCTATTCAAACAATTCTGGAACAACATGGGAAGCCCATTAACAACAAGGAATTGGTTTTGGGTGTAAGAAAATTGCTTGAGGAAGAAGAGTACCCACAACATCAATGTCTCTACTATATTCATATATATATGTTTATTTAATTATTCAAGACAAGATTGCATCCTTTTCTTGGAAGGCTACGATATTTCAATCTATTTGCAACACATGTGATGTTAGTTGTGTTTTGGTCATGTGATCATAATTGAAATTTGGTTGTGTTTTTGTTATACAATTACAAACAATGATAAATTTGTTGCATATGATTGTCGGATTGCCCAATATGTTGTTCTCATTGTGTTACATGCCTGATTTAATGATAGTTCAAAAAAACTACAGAGGTTCGAGTGTAGAACTGATATTTAGAATCATTTGTAAAAGAATTTCTAACTATTTACTGTACTTTATTTTTTTAGCATTGTATTTCTAGTTTTAATCACAGACATTATCATTGCAAAGCTAATGAGATAATACATAGATGGGAGGCAAACATCCTTGTAGGAATGGGGCCTTTTTTTAATTCATCATGAATTAGTTTGAATTTGAGGTATGATAGCCCCAACTTTCACATTAACATGAATCTTTAATCTATAGTTTATAGACATTATAGAAAATATGATAATATGTTGTTTCTTTAGTTCGATTAGCTCTTTCATTTGATATTTGCAGAAGAGTTGGAGATTGAAAGTACATAGGAATATCAATTTGGGTTATTTGTTGCCACTTTTATTGAATTTGTCTTTGTGCTTCCCATTATCTTCTAGAGAGTCACCCTATAATTTGTTTTTGTTCTTTCCATGTTGATGCAGAGTCACCCTCAACGTAGTAAATCTCAAGGAGTAGGAGCATATCGAGATTGATATGGAGACAAAGATCCCGCTCAAGTTCTAGCATATTCATATCCATTGGTAGAGGACACAATGATAGCACAAACATAGGGTATAATTAGGTTTGGCCATGCAAATTATTTGGAAAGTACAAAATGAACAAGAGATTTCATAGTTTTGTTCTACCCTATAGTAATTGAGTTGTAATAAAGGTAGTTAGTGTTTAGCTAGAGGAAGGAGGATGAACTCTTTGAAAGTGGGGAAGATGTAGATATGGGCCATGCAACGATTTTATGTCCTACTTCTCTATTCTCTCCATACCTAGGTGTTATCCTGCAACCTTGCATACCAATACCAAATGTTACGAGGTGAAAGTGGGCATGCATGTTATCAGGTGGAAGACCAAGTGAAAGTGTAGTTGTCAGATAATTTTTATGCCTCTAGCATTAATTAGAAATGTCAGATAATGTGCAAAGTGCACCTTCAATCTAGCCACTAAATAAATTAGTTTTCTACAATTAATTTGAATATCGGAAAAATATATAAAATAGTTTTCCCTCCAGTGACTAATTAAGTCTTGTCAAAATGTATTGATCAATAACAATTTGAATAAAGTTAATTAGAAAATTAAAAAAAATAATATTTCATTTTCTCAAAAATAAAGTTTATTCTAAAACCTTCGCCAAAAGCTAAAAATAACTTGATAGTAGGTTAAAAGTAAGTTGAAAACATACAAAACCGACCAGGTAATATGCAAAACAAACTAATTAATACGAAGTCAACAATAGTTGACTTGAAGGTGAAATCTAGCGTCCCTACCTGGTCGGGGGAAGGGACTAATAAGAAGTGAAAGTGCCTCTAGTTGGCTTGTCGTCCACCATTATTCTGCTACATGAAGAAGTTTTTGCACCGAGGGGTTAAAAACCACTAACTTTTCCACTTTGGTATAGTGATTGTTGGATTTTTCGCAACTCACTTAAACTAGCGAGGTCGGTGGTTAGCATCAATACTATGGTGTTGAAGTTTTTGTTATATGTTGATAAAGTAAATATATATTTAAAATTGTAATAAGGATTTTTGTTTTTTACTGTTATTAACTTATAAATTATTTAAATCTCGATGTCAATCGAGTTTAACAAAATGATGTTAAACTTCCTAAAGTATATTAGGGAAAACTACAGTTCATCATTCATTATTCATTAAGCGGATAGGTGTATATCTTTAGAAAACTTTAAGATTAATTCCTCTTTTAATGAGCAATTTGAATGGATGAACTAGATTCATTTAATAGGGAATATTCTTTGGACACATATTCAACGAATTTGATTTAATATGGTATTGTTTTTGCAATTCAAAGGAATTTAATTTAATATGGCATCATCTTTGCAATTCAAAATACAAGATTTAGTCGTCCAAAGGGGTTGGATCCAATAGGGAGCTTTTCACCATTAGGCAATGTTCAATTCCTGTGAGGGCTTAACTTGGAACCATGGGGGAACCTTGAGGTAGTGGTAGAACATGTGGTTGCACCTAGAGATATTATCCCACCCCCATGTCCTCCAAATTTTATACCCCCGGTGTAATGTTTCCCTAAAACTGTCATAATTTTTATTTTTTTTCCCCTTCTTTCCTCTTAAGGACATTAAACTTCATTACTTTGTTAAGATCCATATCAAAGCTTTCTTGCTACTTAGTAAGGTGAATTAAAGGACTCTACCTAAACATAACCACAAGGGGGCTGGATATCTTTGAATTCACAACAAGAATCTATTTGCAATTGTTTAGTAGTTCATATTTATCCTTCATATAAACTATACTACCGACCTCCACAAAACTATTTATATTTATATATGTATATGTATATGCTAACATAATATAGTCAAAAATTCTGACCTCACCAAACTATTTATGTTCATAGGTATGTCACCATAACTTATTCTCCTGATCGCACAAGTAAGGCATACCATGGGGTATCCACATATGATAATCTTTAAATCCCGAGGTGTTAAAATGATTTCCTTGGAAATAGAGACAGATACTAAATAAATGGATTTCGATTAGTGTGACAGTTCTCCCATGCGAGTGTTATGATCTGTAAGGCGGTTTCTAAATGTTAGTTATACTTGTTAAATACTTATGCCTAGCATTCATTCCTATACGGACCAACTCTGGCATAAGGTTTCTTTTCTTTAACCTATTCGATGATCACAAGGGAACCCTAACCAAAACAGAAGGTAAGGATTAAAACGAGAAAACTTGGCCTGTCTCCCATCATGATTATTACATGGATATGATGTAGATTCTCTTGGGTATGATCGTAATGGAGTAATATCTTCTTTCTAAGATAATTAAGGCGTTATGAACACATTTCCTTTGCACTATTGCATGTTTTAAAGTGCCCCATTGAAAATTCGCCACCTTTCCCTACCTACGATGCTTAGGTATAGACACTCGTTAAAAAAAAAAGACTAGCCGACGGTTATCCAAAGACTACCATTCCATTTTGATATTAGCTCTGTGTATTTCCTACGAAAAAATCTCGCGGATGCTTCTGCTTATCAATCCTTTCTCATGTATCTCTATTTTGACATTAGATCTGTGTGTTAATCATTCGGAGTGGGAAAACTATCGTTCTAGAGACCGTTACTCAATGAACCAGTCGACCATGTCCATCTCCCTGGTAAGTTTCAACAGAGTATTAAACAACAGAGTAGAGTCTTCGACGGTTTACTGCGGTGATGGTCATTTCATTCTGTAGTTCTTTTTTGAGTTTAAGTACATTCTCCCCTTATCGCTAAATCTTACTATGTTTCTATATTAGTTCCTGTACTGAATCCATTTGGACTATTTTTTCATCCCTGTCTCAACCTTCCCGAAAGTCGCGACACTCTGACTACTCGTTCTATTTCCCGAGAAATGCCAATTAAATCTCCACGAAAATGGGCACTTAAGTTTTCACTGGGTCCTAAAATCGGTATGCCTTATCACTCTTACTCTATGGCTATATGTCATGGTCCAGTCTTGAATACTTAGGAAGTTTCGTTATATTTATTTTTCAACCTGTGTGTGACCCTTTATGTTGCTTCTCATTTTTCTCTTCATGATGGGTGTGTTTCTCCGTCGGTGCTCTTACTCAGACTTTTAACTGGTATTTCTACCAGAAAGTTTCTTTAAAGGTTCAATTATTCTTGTTTGGGTATAACAAAGGAACCCATATCAGGTGTTCTCATATAGTCCATAGAGATCTTCCTTACAATGGGTGACGCTTAAGTTGATAGCTCTGGGTAAGTTTGAAATGTAAATTTCTTCCATCGGATAAAAGTCAATCAGTAGTTTTATTTGTATTGGTAAACCTGTAAGCTGCAAGGCGATCCCTAAGGTTATGGTTATGACATTATTTACATTGACTGTTTGATTCCTCATTACTTTCTGTGAATTCGATTCTGGACAATTTTAAAACAAGTCTTTGGCACAAGTCGACTTATAATGTTTATGTATTAAGGAAAACTAACACTGTCATCTACTTTGTTTAAATTCATTGGTTATTGTACTGTCTTTGCTTCATATTTATCTTCATTTCATTTAAAGTATTGGTATAAGTCACTAATGATGTGCCTAGTTGATGCGAGGTACCCATCAGGGGTTTACTGCACCCTCTTTCCTCGGCCAGACTGTCTATCAGATAGCAAGAGACAAGGCAAGGATTTGAGCTTGCACATCAAAATATGAGTATCTCTCTGTAAAAAATAAATTTTTGGTTCAACATTTGACCATTCTATTAAGGTTTTGTTGCCTTTCTTTAATTTACCTGTTATTAATAAGTTCAGGGTGTGCTTTTGTAGAGCTTCGGTCTGCACAAGTTCCATATATCCACCCTTGTTCTTGGCGAAAAAGCTATTCGGGTTCCGAGCCCATCTCTTCTCAAATTTAACTCTACAAGTTCTAGGAAATGGAGGTCGTGGCTCCATCCATTTTTTCGTTCCAATTAGTCTTGTTTTCGCCTTCAGTATTATAAGGGATCCATGTTTGATTTTCAAGTTTTGAACAACTATGTAATAATTTTCTTTGATATTGAATTATAGTCCTTGTCGTATGTACTCAGAAGGACATAGTAACTCACAACGAGTTTTGTCTCTAGGTTTTCGAGTACCACATATTGTTACAAGAATTATTACAGTCAAGACATTTCGACTTACATGTGCTCAAACTGTCTGTTCCAGAACTAATATAATTACCATAATTTCTCTATTGTCATAGAGTCATGGGTACTCCCCTATTTTACTGTATTTGATTTATATTTAAAAGAAAAAGAATTTATGACTAAGGCTAGGAAAAATAAACTCAACTCGCATTGTATCTATGAATGAATTAAAATTCTAGTTTCTCTATTTTAGAATAAATCTATTGGACTCCATTCTAGCATTTATTTTATATGATTGCATTTACATGTCTGTCAGAATAGTCTATCATGGACATAATATAGGAACAAATCAAATATTTATACATTATGTTGTATACATTCAATCTCAGTTTTTCTTCTGTGGCATCTATGCAGATTGCCAACAGTAATTAGGCATGTATTTTTTTATTAATTATGGATATAATTATCTCTTGGAATACTAGTTTTTGTACTAGTTTTAATTCTAGCCTATGTGGAAATGGAGGTCTCGAATAAGTAAAATTGACCTTAAGATTTTACCTGTTGAAAATATCAAGGCCCCGTATCTAAACCTAGATTTCCAAAGGTGTTTACACAGAGGCAGTTCTGAAAAGGAATTTTCGATGCACTGTAATTTATCCTACTGTTACTCTCATATAGTAGTACTCTATTTTTTACATAGGTGATTGCTCCCATAAATTAACAATGCATAATTATTTAATTCTATCATAACCATTAAAAGATAAGATGTAGCATTTGTTTAGAATTAAATCCAACCGTAAGAGTCATTTTGAATTGGATTTGAAGGGCATTCTGCCAGTATTTATGCTTCATTCACTCGGACAGATCTCCCTAGTTGTTATATCAATTCAGAATTAATAGATGCACCATATTAATGATTTAATCATTTAAACAGAGATGGAAAATAATTCAATTCAGAATTAACACATGCATTACATTACATATTTAATAATCCAAATAGAGAAGGAGCATATCAAAATATCTGAACTAGTTTGCAGGGAAGACAAAGGGAACAACCACGATCCTCCCAACTGTAGAACAAGGTAGCCAAATCACTTGCCTAATTCACCCCCTAGCTTGACCATGAGTCCATGAGGGAAAGCTTGGAATCTCCTCTTTAACAGTGTCTTCCTCTATCAATAGTCTTCTCCTTGCCTCACACTCAACAATCAATGTTCATAACAACAGGTAATCAATAGTTCTTTCCCCAGTATACTAGGCAACGTCCTGCCTCCTCACATATGCTATATATCAAATCAATCTTTTTGCCTAGGTCTTTTTCCCTCCCTTGGGAATTTTTTCAGCTTTCTAAATCCCTGATTTTCAGGGGCTGCCAATGGCCAAATCCCTAATTTGCCACTTGTAACAATCAATCATGAGGTAGTTCCAACATGTTCCCCACTCGTGGAGTCATGGTGAGTTAATTTTAACATGGCTATTCCATTTGTCCTCCTGCAATAATTATAAGTATTCTTCTTCCATACAAGTTTCATAGTGAAATAGTTAGTTGGGTCAAATCAGGTCTCTTCCCAACAGTCAAAAACATTAATTACAATTTACCAAATTCAAAATTCGGAATTTCCATAAACGACAAAAATTTTCCAAATTTGAATTTACCAAAAACAGAATAATTTTCCTAACAAATTTCAAATTAAAAAATAATAAAATAATTGATTTTTTGGGGGATGTCACATCCTTTCCCCCTTCAATAAAATACTATCCTCAGTGTTCGTTCCATTCTTGGAACAGGATTGGATGATATTTCCTCAAATATCCCTCCAAATCCCAAGTGGACTCCTTAGGACTAAAGTGCTTCCATTGCACATTTACCTGAGCGACGACTCTGTTCCGAAGTGTTATTTCTTTCTGGTCCATAATGCACAAGGGTTCGGCCTAGAAATCGCCTTCTAGTTCCACCTGCACCAATTTCCAATCGATAATGTGAGTAGGGTCATGAACATACTTTTAAATAAAGAAACATGAAATACGTTATGAATTTTTAGATTAGCTGGAAGTGCAAGTTAGTATGCTACAGGTCCAATTCGAGCTAGTATCTTGAAGGGCCCACAAAACCTGGGTGCCATCTTGGCACAGTTTCCTAACTTCAGCAAACTTTTATGGGCTTTGACCCTCAAATAAACATGATCTCCCACTTGAAACTCCAAGTGTCTTCTTTTCTGGTCCGCATAAATTTTCTATCTGTCCTGTGCCTCTTTCAAGTTCTATTGTACCTGTCTTACCGTACTTTTCATTTCTTGGAGCATCTCTGGTCCAACAATAACTCTTTCAACCGGGTTGTCCCAGATAATTAGAGTCATACACTTTCTTTCGTACAATACCTTGAAGGGGCCTAACTTAGCCGAAGTTTGGTACCCATTGTTATATGCAAATTCTACCAAGTGTAGGTAATCTTCCCACTTGCTTGGTTTTGTTCTCACGTACATGTGGAGCATATATTATACGATTTGATTTGTTCCTTCAGTCTATCCATCCGTTTGTGGATGATAACTCGTGCTGAAATTCAGATTAGTATTTAGCCCTGCAAATAATTCTTTCCAAAATGTAGATGTAAATTTTACGTCTATGTCCGAAATCACCATTTTAGGAATACCATGCAGTCTAAAAATTTCTTTCATAAATATTTCAGCGATATTGATAGCTTTAAAAGTATATTTTAAAGGAATAAAATGTTCAGACTTACTGAGTTTATTGATTACAACCATAATAGAGTCATTCTGTTTCTGAGTTTTAGGCAAACCTGTAATAAAGTTTAGCAATATGGTTTCCCATTTCCATTCTGGTACCGGTAATGGCTCTAATAGGTTGGTTGGATGTTGGTTTTTGAATTTTACCTACTAACAATCTTGGCACCTAGCCAAGTACTCTATTGTTTCGCCTTTCATATTAGGCCAATAAAATATTTTCCTAAGTGTTGTTATCGTTTTCTGGTATCCTCGATGACCAGAATACAGTTTCTTATGCACTTCTTCCAAAACTGTTATCTTTAACTCTATCGAATCTGGTATGTAAAGTCTGTTCTTGAATCGTAATAGGCCATTTTTATCGATGTTCAAATCTGGTTTGTCTGAGTTTGTTGTAGTGTTTTGTAATTATGCCACTAACTTAGTGTAATTTTTGTCGTTAGTACCTATCGTCCTTATTCTCTGTTCCATATCACTTTCTTCCCTGCTAACATTTATCTCAAAAAACCTGTGAACTCTTCTGCTTAAAGCATCTTCTAACTTATTTTCCTTACCCTCGATATGTCTTACCTCAAAATCGAATTCTCTCAAAAAGGCTATCCACCTTGCTTGCGTTGCATTAAGACCTGGCTGTTTAAATAAATATTTCGCTCTGCTATTATCCATCAATAATAGAAACTTTCTGCCCATTATGTAGTGTCACCACAATTTTAAGGCATGTATTACTGTTGCTAATTCTAAGTCATGAGTGATGTGGTTTCTCTCATGTTCTTTTAATTTCCAAGATTCATAACAAATAACGTGTCCTTCTTGAGTTAGGACACCACCTAGTCCTTCTTTGCTCACATCAACATAGATGGTGAAATCTTTATCTGGGTCTGCTAACTTTAAAATGGGTGCGGTTGTTAATAATTCCTTCAACTTATTAAAATTGTCTTGACATTTCTGTGACCAGTTAAACTTGGTCCCTTTCTTTTGTAATGATGTGATGGGGTAAGCTATTTTGGAAAACCCTTCTATAAATCTGCGGTAATATCCGGTGATTCCCATGAATGACCGAATATCTGCTACATCCTTAGGTACCGTCCATTCCATGATGGCTCTTATTTTCTCAAGGTCGACTGCAATGCCCTCTACAAAAATTACATGACCAAGGTATTGCATTTTCTTTTGATAAAAATCACACTTATCAAATTTGGCGTACAGTTTGTGTTTCCTCAAAGTTTGTAGAACTATTCTTAAGTGTTCTTCATGTTCTTCTTTTTTAGAATAGACCAGAATATCATCGATAAATACCAATACGAACTTGTCGAAGTACTGACGGAAAATACTATTCATTAGACACATAAACCCTGTTGGTGCATTAGTGAGTCCGGAAGGTATGACTATGAATTCATAGTGTCCATATCTTGTTCGAAAAGTTGTTTTTCTTATGTCCTCATCTTTTATTCTAACTTGATGATAATTGGATCGTAAATCTAACTTTGAAAAGATCTTGGCCCCACCTACTTGATTGAACATATCATTTATTCTAGGTAAGGGGTACTTGTTCTTAATAGTCATTTTGTTCAACTGTCTATAATCGATACATAGTATTAGAGTACCGTCTTTCTTCTTCACAAAGAGGACTGGTGCTCCCCATGGTGAAACACTCGGTCTGATATACTCTTTGTCCAATAATTCATGTAGCTGTATTTTTAATTGTGTCAATTCTGGTAAACTCATTTGGTAAGGTGCTTTAGAGATAGGGGATGAACCAGGTAGAAGGTCTATGGAGAAGTCTATTTCCATTCTAGGAGGCAATTCAGGGATCTCCTCAACAAACACGTCTCTGAATTCACATAGGAAAACAAATTCTTCCAAGTTGGGCTTATCTTCTTTTTCTAATAGATTCATTATTTGGATGGCGTAAACTTGACAACCCTTTCTTATGCATTTCTTGAATTGCATAGTTGTGACTTGTTTAACTGATACTGGTTTTGGTATACCTTGGGCTATTCTAGTAGTGTCATAATTGTCTTTATAATTAAGTGTCTTTGTATAGCAATCTATAACTGCTTTGTGCTTTTCCAACCAATCCATTCCGAGAATCACATCATAAGATCCTAGTGGTAGAATGTTAAGATTTTTTCTTATGTTTTGACCATCTAAACTAAACTAAAAATCATAAATAAAGTCAACCACTTTCTTTTTCTTCTTGTTGCTAGTTGTACCGACCATGATTTTGCGTGTTTCACTTTCTTAAGTTTATTTGCCTCTACCACACCAGGAGTGATATAACTTAACGTAGCTCTAGGGTCAATTAAAACATAAATTCGATTTTTATTGATTTTACCTTCGATTTCGACCACCGAGGACTGGTGGTTAGCTTTCTGACCATCTACGACTGCATATATTCGGTGCAGGATTCTGCCCACATCACCCACCATCGAGGCTTCCTGCAAATTATGAACGACAGTTTTGTTTGTTGTATTTATACGTGGACAGTTCCTCCTTAGATGAGGTTCTCCACATTCCCAACACTTCAATGGTTCACGGTGACTGTCCCCAAACTTATTTTTTCCCAGATTACTGGTTTACCACTACCTTGTGTACTTGGATAATTGGAGTGAAAGTATTTTCTAGGAAAGATTTTTTTTGCATTCCTATAAGGAGCTAGCTGGTATCTCTTATTCCACTGGTTCATTCGGTCTTGTTTCTTATCCCTCCAAGCTTTGAGAAACTATGTCCGCTATTTGTACTAGTCGTAGCACATTCATGATTTCTTGAATACTTCACTCAAGGAATTGGGGTTGTCAAACTCAATTCTGTCCCTGTAAGACTGTGGTAAACAACTTAGGAACCGTTGGATTTTTACCTTGTCCACCACGATATAAGGTACAAAACTTAGTAATTTCGAGAATTTGTTTATAAGATCCTCCATTGTCATTTGACCGAGTCGTAACTCATAAAATTCTTTTGTTTTCCTTTCATAGTATCTTTTAGATAGGTACTGTTTCTTGAAATATCTTAAAGTCATACCATTCCATCTGTTTCTCTTTTAATCCCTTAGCCAATTTCGGATCTTGCCACCAGATGTTGGCTTTTCCTTTCAGATTGTAAATGGCCATTCTGACCTTCATATTACTGGAATAGTTGTATATTTGGAAATAATTTTTGATGTCTAATAACCATGCTTCATCTTCCTCCCCTGTTCTGGATTCTCCATCAAAGTTAGTTGGTTTAATTTTCTCCAATTCTCCTTCAAGGTGGTCTACTTGTTTTCTCTTTCTATCTATTTTTGTTTTGTCCTCAGCTGAAGATATACCTTCAGAAGAACTATCTCCTTTTTCTTCTTCAGGCCCCCAGTTCTTGGAGGCCCTTTTGATGACCTCTTCTTCATTGTTATCATCCTTTGGGATTTTATTTGTCACTATACTGTGCAACATGACTTCATTTATTTTCTGTTGCTCCTGCTGGGATTTCTTCAGTTTCTCATTGTCGGCTTTGAAAACCTACAACTCAATAATGAGATTCCTCATTGTTTCCATAACTTCAGTAGGTGAGCTTCTGCCACTATTCTGTCTCTGATTTTTAGGAAGTCTTTCTCCAGGATTCCCATCAATTCTTATTTATGCACTGTCCTGTGTGGCCATGATTAACACAAAACATAAAAGGGTTTTTTGTTTGCAACAATAAAGGTTTATTATTTTTACATAAACAAAATTATATGCTAAGTCATCATATGGCCCTCTTCAAGGTCGAATTGTTGTAACCTTGGCTTTGATACCATATGTAATGTTTCCCTAAAATTGTCATAATTTTTATTTTTTGTTTCCCCTTCTTTCCTCCGAAGGAC